>JAFEME010000047.1:0-93299 GCA_018831755.1 Niveomyces coronatus | reverse complement strand
TTTTCTTTTTTTTTTTTTTTTTTTTTTTTGAAGCGAACAGGAGGGAAATATTTGACGACGTTGATGAACTGAATGACTTTTTTCTTTACTCTTTTTTTTATAGTGAGCGATGGAGATTCTGATTCTTTCTATAATTCGCCTATATGGATCGACACTTTGGTCCCGCCGACGATACGAATGTTTCGTCGTGGTATGGACGTCGAAAGGTCAACTTTTGTGGTTCTTCTGGCCCTCATCTCCATTGATATATCAATATTCTCCGAAGCCCCTACGAAGGGGGGGGGTCGCAGAAGAGCAATTTTGGGGGCAGATATATACAGGGTCAGGGTTATCTGATGAAGAAATGATTTATGAATTTTGAGATGTTTCTTTTCTTTTTTTTTCTTCTCCGTTATTTAGAATGAGATACTCCAATTTTATACTGACGACTTGGCAATTTATTCTTATATTGATTCGAATATCATGCACACATCATTGTGAGATGACGCCTGTAGCTGCTTCACTTGGCCAGCGACGAGATTGTAGAACTATATCATGCCATGCTTATCTAGTCCCCGACGACGCTTTTTTTCCGCATTCCCTCTATATAGACATGGGAAACTCGTCGTGCATCGTGAGCTTCCTCGATCTGTGCTTCCCAAACCTCGACGCCAACGGATGCGCCGCCTCCGCCACCACCGGCCTCGCCGCCACCGGCGCCGCCAACCCCCTCGGCGGCGGCGGCGGCCTCAGCCCCGTCGCCGGCACAAACGAGTACACCGACCGCCCATCGCCCTCCGTATCCTCATCGTCATCCCCGTCGTCGTCCCATGCCGCCTCCTCCGCCTCCTCCTCCTCCTCCAAGTCTTCCGGCACCGACCACCGCCTGCGCCGCTCCCACCTCCACCCCGTCGCCTCCGCTGCCGCCGCCGCCCCGCCGCCGTGCGGGCACGGGTCCTGCCCGACCGTCCCGCGGTGCGAGTGGAACGAGCACGCGCGGAACCCGAAGGCGCGCTCGTCGCTGCGCAGCGCGTTGCCCCCCACGCGCAGCTGCGGGTTCTTGAAGCGCAGGTCCAGGCCGGCGGCGCGCATGCCGCGCACGTGCGTCGCGTAGTCGTCGGCCAGCTCCGGCAGGGCGCGCAGCAGGCTCACCAGCGCGTCGCCGCCGCCGCCGCCGCCCGACGACGACGATGACCAGCTGTCGTGCGCCCTCTGCGGCGGTTGGCGGTGTGCGGCGGCGGCGGCGGCGTCCTCCTGCCACGCCGCGCTGGCGAGCGCAAAGGCCAGCATGGCCACGGCCCAGCGCCGCAGGCGCACCGCGGCGCCCGCCTCGCACCGCGTGTACAGGTAGCCCAGCACGGCGGGCGACACGGCCCAGCCGCAGCGCAGGTAGAGGTCCTGCACGGCGTCCATGGCGAGGTCCTGCAGCGCGGCGAGCCCGAGGTGGGAGGCGAAGAGGTGGAGGTGGACGAGGCTCCAGTGGAAGGCCTGCCGGCGCCGCGCCGCGTCGTCGTCGTCGTCGTCGGCGTTGGAGCTCAGCGCTCCCCGCGCCGACTCGGCCGCCGCCTCGTCCAGGTGCGCGCGGAACGACCCCGGCGCGTGCAGCCACTGGACGAACAGGGCGAACATGGCCGGCGACTCCCCCGGCAGCCAGAGCGTGACGGGCCGGCACGCGGCGGGGGGCGGCGGCCGCGAGGAGGGGCAGCGCGCGGAGGAGAACGAGGATGACAGCGATAGTGTCGTCGGGGACGGGGGCGGGGGCGCGGAGGCGTGCCGGGGGCTCGGCTTCCGCTGGAGCTGCTCGCGGAAGAAAGGCGAGGCGTCGCAGAGCAGGCGGCGGTTGACGACGAAGGCTCTGCGCTCGCGGCCGATGAGCACGGTGGCCCTGTCGTCACCCCCCCCGCCCGTCCTCAGCGTGGAGGAGGAGGAGGACATGCTTCTCTGGCTGCTGCTCTGCGGGCGGGACACGGCGGCGGCCGAGCAGCGCAGGTCGCCGCAGCTGCTCCGCGTGTTGATGCTGGGCGCCGGCGTGGAGCGCGTGTAGAAGCGGTGCGGTGCGGTGGTGGTTGTCCCGGGAGGCTCGTATCGCGGCCTGTATGCCATGATGATGGGGGATTGTGGTATGTAAGTGGTAGTGCTTTGCCGTGTCGCCGCCGAGTGTGCCGCATCAGTTTATGTGTCTTGTATTTCTCCCCCGTCTGTTTTACCCTTTTTAAAGACTTGGCTGGGTTGTCAACGCTGGAGATGGACGAGTCGTTGGGAGGGTCAGCGCGTATATATGAGAAGCCGAGCAGCGCAGCAAAGTCTCAGCGAGAAACGAGGCTGAGCGAAAGCCGCTCGCTAAGAGCAACGGTGATGATATATTATCTTTTGCCCGAATCTTTCTCAGCGTCCTTTTTTTTTTCCAGACCTGCGTACGTTATCAGGCCTCGTATACGGATGTAAGCTATAGACGCAGGCGAGATGAAACCCAAAAAAAAAAAAAACCTCGGTGTTGCAGAAAAACAAGAATCCAGAAATCTGGTTTCATCTACTGCCCGTCTATAAAAAACCACTAGGATCCTCTTCTGTTTTTTCTTTTTAATAAAACAGAAACACGGAAGGCCCGGCGGGGGAGGGGGGGGGGTGGGCGTGTGAGTAAAGAAGGACAGTTGTGGGCTTCCTATGCAGATCCTTTTCATCGGCAGATGTCACAAAACGGCAAACCTGGCTTCTATGTATCTAAGCCGTTTCAGAAAGCTTTTTTCACGAGTCCTATTGCCTAAAGCTGTCGGGGAAGAAGAGGGATGGATGACCTTTTCAAGTGACAAAGCCTACAAGAGCTTTAAACGGTCAACCCCCGGGGGGGGGGGTTGTAATGATCCTCGCAGAGGCTGGCTATACAAAACTCCGCTAGTTTCTCGTTCTCTTCTTCTTTTCTTTCTTCCTTCTCGATATTGCCTACTCACCGGATGCTAAACAGGGTGAGCTTATTCCGAGAGGGTAACCCGAGCCGACTTGACAAGGTTCAGCGCCAATCAGGACAAGACGCTCCTTTTTATGCACAACAGACACAACCCCCCCCCCCTGGTTGTCTCGGGTTTTGCTGCTGCTGCTGCTTCATCTTGCATAACGTATCTCTCGCGTCATTGCTTATCCTTTTCTGGAGGCTGGCTGCTGATGATGACACATCTTCCCATAGACAGGCTCACAACTCAGTCCAAAACGTCTTTACAACTCCAACCAGCTTCAAAGCACGCGCAACCAAATAACCCAGCAAGAAAAGAAAAAGTGCATCGAATATTTTTCTTCTGCTCATATTATGGTGGGTTTCCGCTTCTCCACGTGGCTTGCTCAATATAGACTCTCGCTCTGCCCGGCAGATCATAACAGCCTTGCTCTTTAAATAACCTTTATTATGCATCTTTTTCTTTTCTCTCCGCCCATCCACTCGTCTCCGTCTTTTGTTTAATTAAACGCTTCCCCACGGGCCGTTAGTAAAAACATGTCC
The DNA here is from genome assembly GCA_018831755.1 of Niveomyces coronatus. Taxonomy (NCBI): domain Eukaryota; kingdom Fungi; phylum Ascomycota; class Sordariomycetes; order Hypocreales; family Cordycipitaceae; genus Niveomyces; species Niveomyces coronatus. The sequence continues at coordinate 89,830 of JAFEME010000047.1, read as the reverse complement.
AATCTTCGAGAAAAGAAATACCGTTGGAAAAAAAAAAAGGCCCAACTCTTCTCTTCTTTCCCCCCCGTCACGGTTCCGCTTGGGGGCTGTGTTTCACCGCCAACGCGCAACGGGCCGCAGAGATTGCTATGTATATGAAATTGTCCCAGGCCACGTATCTATGCATATAGTACTCCGTATAGACTAGTTGCAATCTATATAGATGTCTCTACATATAGTTGTTGGTTCTCGGCCGCACTCTCTCAGACAACACGTACGAGAACAAATAGACTTCACGATAGTGTCATCTCCTTTGTCCACACAAACACACACATACATACATTATACATTACCCATCGGCATGTCACTGTCAACAAGCAACTTCAAAAGTCCACTCGGGTAAACCAGGCGCACGCATCTTTCGAATCAAACGTCTCCGACACTAACCCGAATACACCACTTCCCCGAGGTGTCATTGTCTCCTTTCGGTGTTTTGATTTTCGGCAGGCTCCGAGCATAGGGCCCTCTGCGATTTCTTTCTTCTTCCTCTTTTTTTTTTTTTTTTTTTTTTTTTTTTTTTTTTTTTTTTTTTTTTTTTTTTTTTTTATTTTATTTCCCGGCTGTGTGTTAGATTGAACTCGGTATTAATGATAGAAGGGTAATTGGCCTAAAGCTTATTAGTTCTCGCCAAGGCTCTTCTGGTTTCCGAGTATCTGTTATGCATGGATCCCATCTATTATCGGCCACCCATCGCGGAAATGTCTTCTTCTCTTTTGCATGGAAGCGCGGCGCCGACGAGACCCCAAGTGCCGAGGCCGAACCTGCCACGGCGTACACGTAGCATCCCATCTCGTATTGGAGACGGTGACAGCTCACTTGTTCCGTCCCGGTAGGGCTGCACCCCAGTTTGTGACTTGTCTGCGTACGATGCATACGTAACTCAGTATGCATCAGAGCCTGGACGCATCTCGCAAAGCCTCGACACTTTCCTCACTGCCTTGTACCTCGTGAATCATACCCTCTGCCAGCATTGCTCATCGGATCATCATTATCCTGAGATGAGCGGCAATGATAGAAGCCCAGTGTTAGAGATGTATTGTGCCATTTCCTCTAGATGCAATGCTTTGCCGTTCCTCTGCGAATCAGCTACAGTGCCATGGTATTAATGATAAAAAAAAATAATGAAGCCATCCATCCCCTTTGGCACATTGCTCACCCAAACTTTTTCCTTTTCCCAATACGCCCATAAAGCTGAAAGCAAAGAGCAGCAGCCCCGGCGCCAGGCACTCTGACCTCTTCGAAAGCCATGTCAACGAAAGCAACCAAGAAGTGTCCGCCGCTTCGTGTCGGTACCAAATGAGACAACGTCAGTTGCCCGCACATCAATCGAGATCCATCGCAACGTCGGCGCCGCTACTGCCGGACCCGTCGTCGTCGATCTGAATCGGCTCAGCAGCAACATTCGTGCCGTTTGTGCCAGTTTTGGTCGCATCCACCCCTTCTCGTAACGGCGCCGTGTATGAGCCGGCGATAGACATGGGCATCGGCCGAGCCTGATCTCCACCAGATACCGCTGCTGCAGCTGCCGTCTGTGGTGTCGCAGTCCGCGGCACCGCCGTTGTCGGGTCTGTGAGTTCGGCAGTTCCCGGAGATCCGGCCAGGCCGCCGCCGCCGCCGCCCAAGTCAGTAAGTACGCGCTTTGACGGCGTGCCTTGCCTGCTCAGGCTTCCGCGCTCACTCATCGACGCCGGCGTCGCCTCGGAGTCCTGATGGGGGCGCTTCGCTGTCGACACCGGCGTGTTGCTCGCGCTGCTGCCAAGCATGCGAATGCGCTCCTCGTCCACCTCCGCCTTGCTCCGCCGCTCTCGTAGTCTGATGCCGTACTTTTTGCGGGTCATGCTCTGCTTGTTGTTGAACCCGTTCTTGAGACGTGCAATCTCCATCTTCTGCTGAAGGGGTGGCAGCTTCAGGGCCTCCTTCATTTGGGTCCCGAAACGCTGCTCGGCCAGGTGCATTTCCATTTCAAAATCGCGTCTGCGTTCTGGCGTGAGCTCGGCGTAAGGGTCCTTTGGAGGCACGCTCGGACTGCGTCCGGCGGGAGACATCTGTGATGGCGGTACCTGCGACATGCTGGGCCGTGGTGTCGAGCGCGGCGGGGCGACTGGCTGGGACACATTGTTCTTTCGCTCGATGCCTTCGGCATCCTCGAAGAGACGCAGTAGAGCGTTGGAAACGTCTGGCGAGTACTGGCCGCATACTTCATTGGCCGTATGATACTTCAGACCACCGTTCCCGGTGAATAGCTGTCCGCAAAATATACAACATTCCTTGCCAAACCTGCTGGTTGAGGGCGGCAGCTGTCCGCAAACGCCACTTTTTTTGTGCTACCGAAGAAAATAGAGAGAGAAAGAATGTCAGTCTTTTCAAGCAGCATGAGATGAGAGTGGCGCCGTCGAACAGTGCAAGCGGCCATGAAAGTAAAACTCACCGATTTCAGCGCCTGTGACCCTCCACACGGCCGGTTGCAGCGTTCGCAGAATGTGATGCGGAGACGGATAAGTTCTTCCGGGCCGGGCACCGCTGCGGAACTCGGCCCGCGCAAGGCTGCTCTCTGCGCTGCCGGCGTCACAATGCCGCCGGGCGGTCGCGGGATCGGGTTCGCCGTCGGGATGACCTTTTCCTGGCGGCCGGGTATAGAAGAGCTGCCGGTGACGACGTCGCGCACGTCGTAGCCGAGACGCTCTGCCTTGCCGAGCGCATTGACGAGCTGCTGGGCCTGTATGGACTCGAGGCGCATGGCCAGCGCCTTGTCAAGAAAGGCGGTGCTGAGTTTGGGGAGCAGTATCGGTGCCACCGCGTCGAGGTCAGTGGACTCGAGATGCCTTGCAATGTGGCCCGCGGCACTCTTGACCAGCTTGGCCCCATGGTTCTCTACGGCGCGACTAAGCACAGGGCCAGTTGCTCTATGGAGCATCGTACTGCACTGAGCATAAGGGTGAGCAGCGCGTCAGCAAATGAAGAATACGTTTTGGGGGGGGGGGGGGGGTTGTTGAACTGATTGCATCTTCGTCACTCATTATCGTCATGGAGAGATGCCAGACGCGCTCGGGGTTTGGCACTTACAATAAAGCTGAGGTGATACTCGGAGCCAACGAGCGTAAACTCCCACGTCTCGCGGACAGCCTGGCGCAAGGCGGCCGGATCGCAAGCCTGCATCATGGACTTGATGCGGCCCACCTCGGCCCCAAAGGCGTCTTCGTTGGCTGCGGCGATGCCGGGCGAGGGAAAGGAGAAGCGCGTCGGCGCTGCCTGGTATGACGCACCGTGCATTTGCGCCATGGTTGCTTTCCTGCTTTGTGAAGGTGTTTGTTTGCTGAGAGTGAGATGGCTGAGGGCGTTTGACGCTGGCTCCGTGTCTGTTTGCCCAGGTCCACGGAGAACGACGGTGTTAATCAAAGTCACTTGCGCCGAAATGTGACCGAGAAGAAGAAGAAGTGCTCCAGTAACAATATCCGGCGGCCCAAGGCCATGGACTAATGTGATTTATACAATCAAGAAGCCAGGTCCAAGCTCCCTCCCGATGGATCCCGCGAAAGATTCCAACGGCCACTATCCGGTTCCCAGCTCTCAACGAATGTTTGCCTTCTTCTGCGCGATGTCGGCAGGGGTCGCGACGCGAGGACGAGGGCTCTCCTTCTCCCAAACCGATCGATAGCTCGTCTTATCGCGACAGCTCCCGTTTGAAGCTGCAGTCCAATCCACACCAAGAAGGGGGGGGGGTGTTTAGCCAAGCGCGTCGTGCGACGAAAGGCGTGACGCAGGACGCGACGATCCAGCTTGCAATGCTGTCTCTTTTCCGAGATGAGCGGGAAAGCGCACGTCGCCACGGTAAATCTTGGTAATGCGTTATGCCGGCAAAAAAAACAGATAATTCTTGTCGCGTCACAAGCTGAGATAAGATTAGGAAGGAAAAGCTCCTGCCCACCCTGGGTTCGCGATGCTAGCGTGTTCTAGGCTCTCTTTTAGCCAATTAGATACCGTTAAGCCCAGAGATAATCCTGCCTAGTTTACAAGGCACCGAGGTCTAGTGCGCTTCCGCCGCCTAGCATATTAGTCACTAGCTGCATGGGCTCATAATAAGGGTGCTACTAATTAGTCATGATAGAGGCGGGGAGCAGCTGGCATGGCTGGTCCGTGCGCCGCTACATTAAATGACACTAGAGTACATAAAGTAGTTGGTATCATCTACAATCTACTAGCCGGGTACCTACATCGGGCCGGGTTTGATGCAGGACTTTGCAGATGGGGCCCAAGTACTGTAGTCATGCTGCTCTTTCGACAATATTATATGTCAAGTTCTCAAGGTGGACATGCTCAATATAATACTACGACTAGAGACCCTGCTGTGTCAACTATGAAAACATCATTAGGTAGGCCAAGACCCAAGCTCTACTATTCTTACTGTAGGCCCGCCTTAGTTCTAAGTACCCGTTAGCGCCAGTTGGAGAGCGGCAGCGCCTGCACCTACCCGGTGCGGTAATGTATCTAATTAGAAGTACTAGGTATATATGCGCGTACTCCATCCTTCTATGCACTCATCCACTCGCAGCCAGAAGTGATAGATGCCCGTTGCTGAGGATAAATAAATTGCGCCGCGAATTCATTGTATTAATGTGGAGAACACTTAGCTTAATGAATAGAAACAAGACAGAAAGCGAGAATAAAAGAAAAAAAACCACGAGGTCGATGGCTTCATCATCTCACGATAGTTTGGCGCTCCAACTCTCACTATAGCCTAAGTATACATACAATAAAAAAAAGTCCATACCTTTTATGGCTCCATACCATCATATGCCAATTCTCTCTATCGCTACTCTGTCTTCTCCGGCTACTGTACACATACTTTGCTTCGAACATACCCACCCCCCCTGCCGAGCCGGAGCGGGTAGTAGCATGTGGCATCTCAGCGCACTCTCACTTACTCCTCAACAGGCCCAGGCATCTCCCTCTGGCTCTCCTCCATCGTGACCAGCGCCTGCTTCGTCGACTCCCGGTAGGGGTCGACACACATCCCTTCCACGTCCGCCGCACTCTTGACCACGCCGCGGCCGCACGCCTGCAGGCCCCAAAACTCCGCATATAGCACCTTAAACCTCTCACTATCACCGCCGCTCCCCCCTTCCGAGGCCATCCGCGCGAGACAAATATCCAGCGGCTCATACCACCGATCCCTCAGCCGCATCGCCCGCCGACCGAGCGTGCTCCATAGCGTCTCCCGCCTCGGCGCCCACTGCGTCCCGAAGAAGCGCTTCTTCCTCTCCCGCCCGCAGCTCTTCATGCGCCGCAGCCTGCTCTCGGCGATGATGCCGCGCTGCCGCACCAGGAAGCTGTACCGCGACACCCACGCCTCGTCCAGCCATCCTTGACGCCGCTTCGCCTCGCCGCCTGCCGCCTCGTGCAGTCGCGGCCAGGTGGGAATCTCCGCCATCCCCAGCTCCATCGCGGCCTGGTGCCGCTTCACCCATGCCCGGAAGCCTGCATCGCTGTGCCCAATGTACGCGTCGAAGGCCGGTATGATGCGGTCCAGCTCGCGCAGCAGGTCTACCTCGGTCGCGGGGTTCGTGATAGGTAGGCCGTCCCACGCGTGGAACAGCTTGGTGAAGTTCGTGTCCTCGGCCTTCCACGAGAGGTCCATGGCAGGCCGCTGCGGTGTGTCGTTGGGCAAGTCGTCCTTGAAGCCATCACTTGGCGCATATGCGCCGCTGGTGTGGGAGGTCCAATGTAGAGACATATTCTGTGTTGGGCAATATCGTAACAAAACCCAAGAAAAAAAAAACCAAGGGGTCGTGACGATTTTAAGATATAATAGTCATTCCCGGTTAGAAAAATGTTCAAGTAAGAGTCGACTCGGAACCCATGAGATTTAATGCTCTCAAGCGTCTTACGAAGAGCCCCTTGAATCACTGCTGGCTGCTGAGCGCTCGATGATTCAGTGCAAGTGCGAGTTGCGCCTTGTCAGGCCATCAGCACCTGCCGCACTGCCAACTGCAATAGTGCTTTGATCCATATATCCTGATTCACTGCGGCGAGGATAAAGCTCAAACTCACCAAGCACGGCAAGAGTTAGAGTTGTCACGTAGCTCTGTCACGGGGCCTGTTTGTCACGAATAGGTGAATGGATGAATGATTCGACGACAAGGCAAAGCACCTGTCTAGCAAGCGTAGAGGCTGTGAGCTCAAGACTGAAACTGTAGCCCCTCTGACAAAAAAAAAAAGATAGTTCCTATACAAAACAATACGATAATGAAACCGTGAGTCATTATACACAAGCGACCCTTTGCTCCCCCATTCTGCCTAGAGTGAATGCTGGCCTGATTACTCGCCGACACAGGCAACCATCAATCTTTCATAGTCACCTGACGTCTCACCTTTGATTCGAGTAGCCAGGCTACGACGGAAGCGCTGCTGATACGCTCCCTTGATGTTGGCCAGCTCGTTGCGGTCCCAGTGATATCGCACGACGCGGGCGACGAGGAGCTGATCCTTGGTGCCCATTCCAGCCATGGCATCCTCCAATAGCTGGGCTGCGTGCATGTACTTGTCGACGGCGTGACGGAGCTGGAAGAGGAGAGCCTCCTGCATGTGGCCGGAAAATTCCTGGATATGTAAATTAGCTTGACTAAGAAAAGCAACGGAGATCGGGGGGGGGGGGGCATTGTCCCCGCCTCCTGCCATCTGGGCGGGTGTCAACGTACAGATTTGACGACGGCTTCGAGATCGCGATTGAAGCGCTGCTTATAAGAGAAGGCGATGGCCCGCAGCTGGTTATCATTTCTTCCGCTGAAAATGCTGCAAACGAGGACCTGGTCGGTTCCCGTCTTGCCCTCCGTGGCCCTGTACAACTCCATCACGTCCGAGTCAACCTGCTGAGGGATGACTGGGGCGGAGTCCTCGGCGCGGGTGGCGGCCAGGACCATCATGAAGTGGCGCTCCGTCTTCATGCTGAGGTCACCCTTGACGGCGGCCTCGAGGCTGCGGTGAAAGGTCCTCTGGTATGCTGCCTTGATGGCCTGGATATCAGCGTTGGAGCGCGACAACAACACGTCGTTGAGCACGCGCTCCTTTGTTCCGGGACCGGCCATGGATTCAAACAAGTTGTACACATCGGACAAGAGGGGACCGCGGGCGAGCTGCAGCAGACCGGCCTCGAAATAGCCACTCGTCTCCGACTTCAAGTCGTCAATCAGATTGCGGCGAAAGTTTCGGTTGAACGCCTCGCGTATGGCATCAATTTGGAGAGGATCTTTGTTGGAGAGCACGTGGATCAAGGCCTTTTCGTCGGTGCCGAACCCCTTCATGGCGCTGCGTAGAGCCTGGGCGTCGCCCGAAGCATCCCAGTTGATGTGCTGAGGCGGGCCGTAGCCAAGCGAAGGGGGCGCCGGGGGCCCTGCTGGGGGAGGAGCACCGTACTGACCGGGCGGCGGCGCACCGTATGGCGGCGCCTGGTGATGGCCGCCGCCGCCGCCGTAATGACCCTGGGGAGGCGGCTGACCGTAGTGCTGCGCAGGCGGAGGCTGGCCGTATGGCGGCTGGTGCGCGGGGGGGTACTGGCCCGGATGCGGCGGCGGAGGTGGTTGCTGCTGGTAGCCGCCACCGTGCTGGGGAGGCCCATGCTGTGGGGGGTACTGCTGGTGCTGAGGCGGGTAGTGACTGTGCTGAGGAGGAGGGTAGCCGCCGTGCTGAGGAGGGTATTGACCATGCGGTGGGGGATACTGCTGGCCGTAGCCCTGAGGAGGCGGCGGCTCTGGAGATTGAGTCAGCCATGCCAGGGAAAACTGCTGTACGGCCTCGGGGAGAAGGGGGTTACTGCTGGCTGGTATGCGACTTACGGCCGTAGCCACCGTAGCCCTGGTAAGACATTTCAGGTCTCGAGATGAGGGGCACGAAGCGGGGTGCGTTTGCAGCGCGAGATGCGGTAGTAGACGAGACGGCGCGACGAGTGCGACTCGAATGACGATGATTCGATGCTGTGATGACTGATTCTAGGATGAAGATTGATGAAGACTGCAAAGAAAAAGGGCCGTGAAGGCTGGAGGAGGAAAGTGGCCGGCGTGGCGGCGATGACGACGATGCGGATGCAGCTTACATATGCACGAGACGCAGCCTCAGCTAGGCTACTATGGGGCGGGACTGCCAGATGGATAGGCATTAGGCATATATACCTGGTAGGGAGATGGATGGGACATGGCGAACCCACCCGTGAAAACGCCACACAGCCGTGCTCTTTCGGTAGGACTTCTGTATGGAGGCACAGGTAGAGTGGGCAATTAGCTTGCGCTTGTTGTGATGGTCCATGATATTGAGTGGGTGGGCGTGGCCAATGCATCTCATGTATGCCTCGTGCATGTGCTCTCGATCGAGGATGGGCTTCACCCCGCTTGTTAGTTGGTATACGTCTACTACAGGGGTCCCAATACTATAAGGTGGTCTATACCGCGTCACGTAGAGCACGCACCATGGCTCGACATGGTCTTTTCTAGAACTGGGTATGTGTACAAAGAGAAAATATGCCTCGCTCACATGCTGAATCTGTCTGGCTCGAAACGTCCTCCTACGTACATGCCGAGCAACCAAGAAGAAAGACCTAGTACATACCCATACATTACCTAGTAGTACATACAGGCACTTACAGCATCACCTATTTATAGCGTTGACGGAGGCGAGAATGTGCTGCGCCACACACTCTTCTTGGCTGTCGATCATGAAGGGAGCTGGACGGATGCCTGCGACTGAACCACTGCGATGGATACTCACTATAATCAAGCGCATGAGAAGCTTTGAGACTTCGATGAGTTGAAAGCAGCGCTATGATTCTATTGATTATGCTCTGCCTGTTTCCTCTACCTACGCACGGTATTGCCGACCACACGGAAGCTATAGAAACACCCCCGACACCGCCACAATGTCGAGACGAGGCAGCTGACACGGTCTCAACTCTGCAATGCAACTCCATAATCAGACCGGCAAATCAGTGGTCGGAGGTCTAACATCCGTTTACCTGCACAAGGGTCACGCGAGACTTTGTAGCGGGGGGCTAGAGTGGTATCGCGGCTAATAGGGTTTGCAAGGTGTGGTGAGAGTATATGAATGAGGCGCAGTGGCTGTAAGTTGAGAATCAGATCAACTACTACAGATTAGTCCTTCTCGAGTCGACTACACTTATTTCTAGAGAATAAAAAAATATACTATAGCTTTGCGACCTTAACAACTTGAGAAAGAAAATACATCACCTCGCCGAAGTTGATGACAGCAGCAAACTCAATTGAAACCCCAGCCGCCGAGGCCGCCACACAGCAGCTGAAATGTGAACAGCGGTTCCCGCCCACCTGCTACAGCACTCGCAAAGCCTGAAACGTTATTCAGGCGTCTTTTCTGTAGTATGTACAGTACAGTACTTCCATCGCACGACGCACCACTAACCTCCCAGCCCTAGACCTCCCGCCCCGCAGTCACCCGCGACAGACCTTGCCCATTACAGGTCTTTGCTCCAGCGCTTCAGGGAGCCCCCGTCCACTGTACCTGGCTAGTGCGCCCAGCGTTGCACCCGAGACAAGCCCCAGCCGCCAGCCTCCCGATATTATGCAACCGAAAAACCTTCCCTTCTTTTACCAGCCTCACGATTTCACCTCTGCTGCTTTCGGCCATCGCCACGAATGACAGAGGGAAAAAGGGCGCCATGCCCGCTTGCGGGCAACATGCACGACATTGTTCTCTTTTGCATTGTCGATCTATCGCTCTGTACATCCCTCCAGCTCTCTTTTTTTTTTCCATCATCTTATCAAAGATTGATTAATCGATACTGAATCGTCGGTCTTTTACTTGAACCCGAACAGCTGCAAACACGCGCCTATCCATCTATCTGTCTCGCCTCTTTTCATTTGCGAGCTCAGCTGTAGCTTCAGCAGCCTAGTCGCTCCTCTGTCCTCACACTTCCACATCCACGCTGTCTCTGCCGCCAGTACACGATGCGCGCCTCGTCCGCCCTCGTGCTGGGCCTGACGAGCTGCATCGCCCCGGCGGCCCTAGCTTTTCCGCACATACTGGTCTACGGCTCGCCCCGGGATGCCAGCAACGCCGTGCTCGCCGCCGCGGCTGACGTCGTTCGCATCGACCGCAAGGTGCCGTCTTATTCGGTCGTCCCGCTGGAGCCTGATGACGGCACAAGCTCTGACTCGTCCTCCTCGACGACCACATCAACCTCCAGCACCACCTCTTCTACACCGTCCCCGGATACGGTGACGGTCACGAAGACAGTCACGCCTTCGCAAAGGACACCATCCGTCACGTACGTGACTGTGACGGCGGACACCGAGACTGTGACGGTATCAGAACCCGCCACGACGGTGGATGAGACGGAGACGGTGACGGTGGTGCCGGTTCCTGCATCGACGGCAGCGGCCTCCAACACCGTCGAGCCGAGCACCGTCATCATCACTGCCCCGGCTACGACGCTCATCACTGTTCCATCCGGAGCTCCTACCAACAACTACCCCTCCACCGTCTGGACTAACCCGGGCGTGGACACCACTGCTGCGCCCAACACGAACGTCGGTGCGAGCGGATCGGCGCCGGCGCCATCGGCATCGCTGGCAGAGCCGACCGAGCCGCAAATCGTCACCAACACCGCGCCGATAACGGCGCCTCAGCCGACCGCTCCGCCGCTCGCGCCTTCGGGCCACGCGTCCAGCGACGGGCAGTGGACTCACAGCTTCGACGACGGCATGTGGCACAGCAAGTACTTCTCGTGGGACGCGGGTGGCCGCAGGTACACGCCGTGATTTACTGACGCGACGAGTGATTGGAGCTTATGATTTCGGGGGCTACAGAGAAGAAGATACGACGTCTCACGACGTGATGCAGAGCGGTTGAAAAAAAAGGGGAACAACGAAACGAGATGATGTGGAGTGAATCAGGAAGAGGCCTGCCTGCATATATACATTACCGTCTCACAAGCCTTTAGTTTTGTATTTTACTATTTTTGCTTCAATCATCGTGGAGCATCCTGCCTTTGCGGCATCACTGGGATACATGCTTGACGATCACAGCCATCCTTTGCATACAGACTTGTTCAGCAATTGCTTTAATCTTCTCCCCGCGTACAGCCTCATACATATTGTCCATCTCAGAGTCACTGCAACCTGGGTTATGAATCAGTCTGCTCAGATCCCACTCACTTATCCGTCCGGCACATTCCCACTGGGGTGGCGGCCCCACGCACACATAAGCTCATCTGCGACATGCAGCAAAAGCAAACGGCATCTCCTTGGTATTGTTCTTTTTGCTCTCCTGCGCTTGCTTCACTGGCTGCAGACGATGACAAGACAACAAAAGCATTGTGGCATGCGGTACTCAGGTCAACAATATGTCGCACGAAATCGAACACACACACACACAGGGCTTTGTTTTGCACGGCTGCGGGTTTGTGCAGGTTCCCCTACTTGTATGCGTGGGAGACTCTTCAAGGACATGAGAGAAGGGCACAATGCTGCATCATCCTCATCTTTTAACCATATAACTCGTCCTTCAAAAAAAAGAAAAGCAAAAGACATCATCACGATCCCAAATCACCGAAAACAAGTCCTGAAGCCTCTCTACCTCTACGCAAACAGCGGCCCGCTGCAAGACCTCTCCGAGCTTTCACTCCCAACCAGCCACCACCCGCCCAATCATGGCAACCGCCGGCTTCATCGGGCAAGAACTCTACACGGCATCCTCTCCGGAGCACGCCTCTTCGTCACCGGCACCCACCGAGGCGTCCCCGACCTACATCCCCGTCGGCACCCTCGTCCCCGAGGCGGACGCCGCGCACAACACCATCATGGTCGGCCTGCTCGTCGCGCTCGCCGCGGCCAGCGTCGCGCTCGGCTGCCTCGCGGCGTACTGCCTCCGGCGGCGGGCGCAGAAGAAGGCGCAGCGAGACTTTCAGGCGGAGCTGCGGCAGCTGCGCATGAAGAACGGCGAGGAGGAGGGTGGGCGGGCGGCGTGAATGCTTAGCAAAGCCGAACGCGAGTTCTCTCTGTCTATTCTTTCGGTCGGTGCCTAGCAGGTTAGGAAGAGAGAGGAACCGAGCGTGATGGAAAGTTTTTTTTTTTTTTTTGAAGGGGAGAATAGGGAGTAGATATAGAGAAAGAAGCATTCCCACCAGAGAGATGGGATACGAGATCGGGCAGCATCTGGGCGACCAGCAGAACTTGCCTTTTCGGATGTGCATAATAAAAATCGAGACGAGAACCCAATTCGTACCCTCCCCGTTCATGCCCGAGGTGTCTTTGCATAATTCTGTCTTCACCGACATTCGCTGCCGTGACCGGCCTGATCCCTCCCTAAAGACGGTGGGGATGGTTTCCTCGTGCTTGGGCAGCAACACAACCACACCCAATATACGACAGCGGAGCGTCCAACACGTAGCACGGCATCATCTCATATACAATAATAAATACCCAAGCTACAGACCCAGCATATAAACAAGAAGCCCCATCCTTAAAAAAACCACTCTCCCTCTCCTTCTCAAACCTCCATCTAGCAAAATTCATCCTCCTTCATCCCAGTCATGCCCTCCGCGCGGGAAGCGCCGGGTAGAAGTCTTCTTCTGCCTTCATCACACCTTCCAAAATAAGAATACTTCCTGAACCTCTTACTTAACAAGCTGCTTTATACACACAATGTCTAACCTTCTCGGCATCTACCTCTTGACATTGCTCTTCTTCATCCTCCAATCTCTCGCCGCCACTGCATCCTCCGCCGCCATCCGTCCCCGACAGCAGCAGTCGGCCGGGTCGTCGTGCTCGCCCGAGGGCCAGTGGAACTGCATGACGGGCTCGTGGCAGCGCTGCGCCGCCGGCCGCTGGAGCGTCGCCATGCCCTGCGCCCGCGGCACCACCTGCTGGCCCTCGGGCCTGACGGGCGAGATGCACGTGCAGCACGACGGGAGCGCCGGCGGCGGCACAACGACAACGACGAGTGGCGCGCCGGGGGCGGGACCGGGGAGCGGGAGTCAGAGGATATGGGCGTCGAGAAGAGGGATGGCGGTGGCTGGGATGGTGTGTCTGGTGGTGATGGATTTGGGTGGATAATGAACGGACGAGAGGTGACCTGATTAGAATTTGGGCTGATGACTTGGAAGAGGATACAAGCGTGGTGGTTAATGAAATGTACGATGCACGAGAAACACGATGGGCAACGCCATGCCAGATATTTCATTTGTCAATCACAAAACTAAAAAGCCAATGGAAAAAGAGAAGGGGGAAAAAAGGTCAATCTTGAGCTGAGATGCTATAAAATTCATACCAATAATGAAACCAACACTGACAATCTCGATCCGCATCTCACTTCATGGTAATAACATATTTGGCAGCAGGCAGGTCAACGCATTCCTCGACCCTCGCGCACATGTCCCGCGCCGTTACGGACGGCGCTTCCAGCTCCATGAGCCGCATCATGGCCTCGTACTTCTTGGAGGGTACCATCTCGCGCGCGTGCGGGTCCTCAATCGACGTGTATTGAAATTGGCCGACTCGGATGAACTGGCCCTTGACGGTGCCGGCAGTCTTGAGGACAATGCCCTGGATGACTTTCTCATAAATCATTTCCGGCATCACAAGATCATCTTCCTCCTCCTCTCCTTCTTCTTGACCCCCGTTCATTTTCGCATCCTCTCTTGGGTTTTCTTCCGCTATGCTGTCAGCTGTTTTCACGTCGCCTCTGTCATGATTTGCGTCTTTTGCGTCGACGTCTTTGCTTTTTTCTTCTTCTTGTTTCTCCGGCTCGTCGCTTTCCTCGTGATTCACGACTCCTATTACCATTGATCTCTTCTCCTCTCCCTCATCAATCGACGCCTCATAGCCAAAGCCCGATTGGCCGCTGCACAAGGGGAGGAGGAACACAGTGTCGCCGGATGAGAGAACTTCGTCTTCAAGACAATCCAGGGAAATCGGCAAATTTTCATCTGCTAGCGGAAGTGATTGCTTATCGACTCCTTCCAGCTCGAAATGGTGAGAACCGTCGGCCGAATTGCAGACTCGTCCTCGAAAGAGAGCAGAGCAGCCAAGCGTCATCTCGCCATCGCTCACAGCACCAAATTTGTCGGGACCGGAAGGGGTTGTCCAGGCGTCTAAAACACGAACGTGCATTGTGCTGGCCAGCTCATCGTCGTCCCAGTAGTGCCAGAAGGAAATACGTCCATCCACGGACGCCCACGACCATGATGGTGCACGCCACGCGGGCGGCCGTCGCTTGCACGACAGGACTTTCCACAGAAGCTTTCTCGCGAGCAGCCTGTTCCACATGCCTGCCAGATACGCCTCTCCCGTCGCCTCGTGCTGCCGCGCGGCGACGCCCGATATGGCCGTCAGCTTGTCCGCGCTGAGAGTGAGATTTGCCGACGAGTAAATCTCCATAATCGGGTACCAGGGCAAAGGGTCAGACGCGGGCATTGCGAGCCGGGTGCCCAGCAGACTCGGAATCCCATGTGGCAGGAACTCGGATCGAATTTGGCTCCTGCATTCCCAGAATAAGCCTCGGCGACCAAAGTAAACGTTACGTGGAGACAGCAGCGTCTCTTGCAGGGACCAGCCTCGAGTGCCAAGATGCGTCTCGACAACTGCCTCGTCATAGATTCTATCACCGTGGAAGGCTTTGACCTTGCTCTTCTCCCCCCTGACGGTAGTCTGCGCCATGAAACCGCCGTGATAATCGGATGACTTTAGCCAGAGGCCGCCGTGTACATCAAGGGCGGACGCTGCTGCCAAGTTGACGTGTGAGCGGCCATAAACGGCACGCATTCTTCCACACTCTTTGATCCAGTCATTTCGGCCTTGTTCACCTTGAATGATGCAGAGTGCATCGATCCATATATAATCAAGCCCCAGCTTTCGAATGTGATCAATGGCATCTCGAAATGTTCTCGGCAAGTCCTGTAGTGAGATTTCGGCATAAAAGGCCTCCATATTATCGGGAGTCAACTTTGTGAACGGTTTGTCGCCCCAGCAATAACTGAGTGTAGCGTAGCGAGGCATAGATGGCCAGTCAGTGGTTTCAACCAGTTTCAGGGCGTTGTCGGCAACACACAAGAGCCGGAGAGGCCTTTGCTCAGGATCGACTGGAGAATTGCAGCTCACGTGGTCGGTGCAACATTGACGCAGCCACATGGCCAGCAAGTCAACCGGGTCAGTTGGGATTGGAGGAGGGCTCGTCACTGGTGTAGAGGATTCGGTCAGCGTACAAAGTCGACAGACAAACTCTCAATGGCGAATCCAGAACCCACAATCGGCATGGTCGTGTAGCTGAAACTTGGCAATAGTGCTTTGATAGTTGCAGTGCTCTGTCTTCTTCCCAGGGAGATTGATCCAAAGAAGCTGTGAGCCCGTGGCCCAGTTTTGAAGGGTGATGGAGGCTGCCTCGGAAGCATCTAGTATATCGAGTCGGCGCTCGATTTTGCGGAGGGTTTCAAACTCGGCATCTTCCCTCAATTGATGGAAAAAGAGCATGCAGAAATGGCAGCCTTTTTTGGCTCCGGCCTCAATCTCGTTGGTGTGGCAGGGACGCAAGACAGCCCATGCCCATGACTTCTTTCCCAGGTTGGGCCAATTCTTTAGCTGCTGACGGCACTTGACGCAGAATCCCGCGGAGACTACTGTTTTGGATGCCAGGACCTGTACCTGCTCGTTGATATGGTCATTGTCCAATATATCATGCTGGAGAGATGCGTTGACGGGGTGCTCTTTTGTGAGGACATCTTCGATGCTTGCTTCCAGATATTCCCGATACCACGACTTGAGCTTGTCGATGTCCATGCCAGGACGGTAGGGTAGCTTGCTTTCAATCATAATGCGAGCGGGCTCGAGCTGGAAATGACAAACAAGGAGAGATAAGGATTGCTCTGCGGTATGTATCCAAAGCTCCTGGTGGCAGGAAGGCGCTTTATATGCATGCTACCACCCTCGACACTGCACAGCCTCGTACACGTCGTGGTGTGGTCTGTGCTGTCGCAGAGAACAACCGCGATGTGCAGAGCACCAGCGCCCTGTGGAAGCATTTTACAAATTGCATGCAACTAGCAGCTCGACTTGCATGGGGCGTAGAAACAAGCCGCCGCCGCCGTCGTCGCCGCCGCCTCCACACCACCTCTTCTTTCCTCGGGCCCGGCGGCCGTTCATACTTCCATACCGTGAGGTTGACATGTCTCTTGCTGGTCTGGAGAGAAGCATGGCAGATGGGGTCGCCACTTGCTCGCATTAGCGGCGTTTGCAACGGTCACGACATGGTGGTTCTACCTGGTCGAGCACCGGCCAGAGAAGCAAGTGCGGCAGCAGGTGGCGAACGGCATGGATGATGGTGTGCGTGTGGATGCGATAGATCTATCTTTCCACCCTTTTTCCCCTTTTTGGTGTGCTGGAGGCGCAGGATGACCCGCGGAGTCGTTTACAGGGCGTGTGTGTGCTCTGGACCTATGAGAAGAATAGGTCATGCGCGAAAAAAAAAAGATGCTCCACGGGCAAATGCGCGCGTCATCTGATGACTTGGTACATACACCGTCTTTCCCACGTCGGAAGGGCGATGCTATGATTGGGGATGAAGTGGTCAAAGAGGGGGAGAGTGATAGTGGTGTAGGGAGGATGAAGCAAGCGACCATGTCGTCGTGCCAGGGCCAGCCCACTCACTCACACCACTAGGTGTTGTTAGCTTGGACAGACATAACTGTATGTACAGTACGTGAGTACATACAGTACATAATTACCCCAATTGCCCACCCATACGGAAGGCACAGCAATTTCACCAGCCACAGCTATGTACTGCAGTCTGCAGTAACAGTACACACGCTGACACACAATACCCAATCAGTTCTTAATACTCGGATGCAATAATAAGCGAGCGCGGCGGGATTCTCACCGGACAGGGCTATTACAGTCTGCTGTACGCCAGCAGTACCCAATTAGTACGTAATACTCGAGCACAGCACTAAGCAACGGCGGCGAGATTATCATCACCAGCCACAGCTTCCACTCGACACACACTCAGCAATACATGCATGCATGCACAGTACCCACATAACAACCCCCATGTCTACACCCACCGCGGCCAACCAACCCACCAGCGATCGCCAAGACCTTTCCACACCACCACGATTTTGTAGCATACATATTCCAAGACTGCGACGAGCCGGGACGGCCTCGGCTCCCGCATCGAGCCACACTGCTGCCCGGCTCTCTGCGGCCAAAAGCTTCCTCTTCACATCAAAGGATGTCGAAGCGATACTCGCGTGCATGTAGATATACGTATTCCGCGGGCAGCATCTCCAACTCCAACGTGGCCGTGCATACGTGACGATTTGTCAGCATCAGTACTTCATTCATAAACGATTTTGCGCAGCCAACTTGCACATACGACCACAGCCATCCTGACCGCTCTGGATCCCGTTCGATCTCCGATAGATAACCAGGTGAGCGCTTGATTAGTAGTTGGGTCGGTGACGACCAGCGAATACCGAGTGTTGTATGTTTTTTTTTTGGTCTTTATTTTATACAATCTTGTTGCCTGTATTTTTTACTTTGGTGGGCAACGAGTCACAAGGTTCCTATTCACGAACGAGACATCCTCTTCTCATTATTTCGCAGTATACATCACACCTTATCCTAATACAGCGTATATGACCCTCTATTCCTAGCCACGCTTCTTCACATCCTCGAGCAGCGTCTGCGCCGCAAGCTTCCCCAAGTTATTCGACGCCAGCGGCGAGTCCCCCGTCAGCAGATAGCGATCCCTATGCACCTGACCCGTGATTTCCGAATTGAGCGTCTTGACCCCGAGCTTACGCAGCGCCTCGCCCACCAGCCACTCCATCTTCCCCGGGATGTACCCGATATCGATGTTCGTGCCCTTGTCCAACGCGTCCGGGAACACGACGACCTCGTAGCCCTCGTATATGAAGCCGGTGCCCGCCGGCTTCTCCACGTCGGCCGCCAGCAGGGCCGCCGGCCCGTGGCATAGCGTGATGCAGTACCTCTCGTTGTCGTGCGCCCAGCGGAGCACCTCCCCCACCAGCGCCGACGCGGGCACGCCGTTGAGCACTCCGTGCCCGCCGGGGATGAAGACGCCGAGGTACGGCGTCTCGCGCGTGAACCCCCCGCCCGACCACAGCTCCCGCAGACTCAGCGGGCGGCGCAGCCTGGCCTCGTACTTGTCGTAGATGCGCCTCACCGCCTCGTCCTCCCCGGGGAAGGCCCAGACCTCGAGCTTGACCGGCTCGCCTGTCAGCGTGGCCACGTCGACGTCGAAGCCCGCCGCGTCCAGGTGCAGCACCGGCAGCAGCATCTCCACCGGGTGGTTGCCCGTGGAGAAGAAGCTGCCGTCCGCCATGCGCAGGTACCGCTCCTGCGTGGCGATGAGGAGGATCTTCCACCGCCCCCCGCGGTACGCGCCCGGGTAGTCGGCGCCGTCAAAGTCGGTCTTGGCGGGCACGTACTGCGTCAGCGAGTACGGCGAGGGGAACCAGGCGTTGACTTCGGCCTGGTCGGCGACGGGGGCGCGGTCAGAGTTGCTGTTGCCGGACATGGCGGTTTCTTTTTCTTATAAGTTTTGTTTTATTCTTGTTCACGTAGAAAGGGATTTTATGAACGCGATGCGGTGGCAATGGCGATGGCGATGACTAGAGAGGGGCATCGTGGACGCGCGGGGTTGTGGCTCTTTTTTTATAGGGTTGTGATGGCTCTCCTCGATTTCAAATCAGCTTTCAGGCCGGCCGGATTCGTACCAGACTTATACGTTGGGCAGGGCTGACGTTGCCGTCATCAAAGTTTATATGCTGGAGAGTCGTGAGGGCGGTTCGCTTTTGATTCGCCTGTCGAGTTCCTAAGTAGCTTGGCGAAACCTTGTTTAAGCTTGCGCACGGTCTAGTGCCTCAGCTTGCCATAGCATTGCTTTTCTCGTAGCAACACCAAACATTCGATTCATCTCGCGGTGAGTCAATCATAATTCATCCAGCATGCAATCATGGTGCACTGAGGAGTATCGCGTGCGGAACCGCCGGATGACTGGAAGATATTACGCCTGCCAGCTCAACACATTGCTCTAGCATTATTAAATTTTGAAGTTCCTCCTTCCATGGGGCACAGCCGACGAATTCATCGCGACGAATCCCGCCGTTGCACATTTCGGCCCCCCGTCCTCCCCAGCCAGGGCGTGAATCGTCTCTGTCGAGTAGAATGTTCTATCGAGATCTACCGCCAGTATGACGATCACCTCGGCTTAGCTGAGGCCATTATAAGCCTCGACTCCCAAAATAGAAACAGTGCTCGGTTTGTCATTATCCTTGCACACTTCGGATGAAAGAAGGCGACAATATAAGCTGAAATGAAGAAAAAAAGACTGCGAGGGGACAATGAAACTTGTTTGCTCGGCGGCTAATCATTGACAGTACATGCAAGCCCCCAAGCAGCAACGCTGCATATCGTCGCTGCTCGCTAGCTGGCTTTTCTTTTTCCGCACCCTCAATGGCAAAGGGCGGTTGCTTATCTTGTCTCATCGCTTTCGTCTTTTGGGACACTGCCGGCGTGCAGTTGGCGTGACGCCAGCCAATTCCCGCAGGAGGGGAGGGGCAATTCTGAAACGTTTCTGCAACGACATGGCCCCCCTTGCTGGGACCATGCTCAGCCGGAGAAGAAGGCGAACCAGTCTGTTTACATGCGTGATGTGTGCTCATTTTACATACCTATTATTATTACCGCCGAGTGGCGGGCTAGGATAAGAGCTGCAAGGGACCGCAAGAATCTCGTCGAGGGGCTTCCCAGGTCGGCAGTACAGTACGTACATTCACACAGATGCAGTTTGGGCTGCAGTACCGCTGTGTGTGTGCACAGTCAAGGGCTCGGGCCGCAACAGTTGTACCACGGGCGCTTGCGATGCAACGACGTGGGGTGCAAGGTGAGGAAGAGCTGAATTAATTGAGAATTAAATTAGAATTTGACAACATGAATAAATGCACGTCGCCTGCTGCTGCCATGTCGTGGTTGACTCGTCGTATTGAAGATGCAATATTTTGTTTCTTCAATCATCTGCTGCGACCGTCGCAACTCGTCCGCTCGCAGAAACAGGGTTCGAAACGCAGCATAAGAGGCTCGAGACGTGAAGATCCGCCGAGCTTCCGTAACATCCTCGCATTCGAAAAGGGAAGCTCGTCCGAATCTCCTCAAACGACCAAAACATCCATCAACGAACAAAGGAGCAGCCGCGATTGACACCTGGCTGGCGGCCGGCACTTGAATTCTTATTGTCAGTCCGTCGAGACAAAGACGAGCAATTTGTGTCGAATAGCTGACGTTGGCATTCATTGATTCGAGGGCAAGGATTTCCGAGCTCAGGGCTGTTTGGTCAAAGAAAGAAAGCTTCTGCTCTGTTGGGGCTGGACCCTCCCGTTCGACGGCTGCCTCGCCGCCCGCTGCGTCATCATCATCAGCACCTGCGGCCGCTAAAAATAGTGGCATCACCAGTGGTCAATAGGAACGCTAGCACCTAGTACAGGATCTGCTGTTCTGGGGGTGAGAGGTGGATTCGCTTTCAGGCGCCGTTAGTGCAGTACTAGCAGGCTTCAGCTGTGCCTGGAACAGTGGCACCACCGCCCTGGAGACTTCCCACGTACAGGTCTGTGCCGGGCATCGACATGTGGGACCGCTACCGTTACAGAGCTGTCAGCGCCGGCCAGGGCGAATCGCCGACGCCAACAGCCAGTGTTCTGACACCCGCGCCAGTGTCCCGTCTCCAGCTACAGGTACAACCAGCGCCAGCAGCACCAACGGCTTATTCTTATTACCACCACCACCACCACCACCCTGCTGCCGCTTCACTGCCGGCTGGCGACAAGGCATACTTTGACTGGACGATGCCCTCGCCATCACACGATCCCCCCTCTCTCCATTATTCACATCACGACCTCGGCCATCACATCACGCCTCTCGGCAGCTCTACAGACGTTACCGGCAAACATCACATTCTCGGCACCACAGTCCTGCCTCGGTCTATCTATCCACAAGAGTAGGTCGGCTCTTGATCTGCCACTGATTTCCTTCACCTCATTGTCCTCCGTCCTCCCCACCTCCAATTGGTCCGTTTGCGCCGTCAACTCACGTCGCCCTCCTCTTTTTGCTGCCTCGTGACCGGCAAACAATACCCTTGCGAATATAGCCTCACATCATCCAGCTCAGACCACCTACCTCATCTCACCCAGCCACGTTGACGGTGACGGCCTCGGCCACACACACCCGAATAGACATAGCCAGCCCTCTCTCTCTCTCTCTCTCTCTCTCTCTCTCTCTCTCTCTCTCTCTCTCTGCCTTGCCGCCCGCTAACACGGCTTCTTTTTATACCGCAGCTCGTATCCTTCCCCCAACGATAGCTATAGCAGCTCTCCCCCGACCCCGGAACTTGAACCGCCCCCTCGCAATCCGCGTCGCTTACAAAGGTTTGACATCTCACCTTCTTCCACGCCCACGCCTTCCTCGTCGTCCCTGTACAGCATTGGCAACGACAGCCGTCTGCGCACATCGCGGCACCCCAAAGTCGCCGTGCTCAGCATGGCGCAGCCGCCGGCCCTCGAGCCAGTGTCGCCGCCCAGCTCTCCCGAAATTCTTGCCTGGCGCACCGAGTAAGTCATCCCGTCTCGCTCAGTCTCATGTGTGTGTACGCACGCTACCACTACCGAGCCAACTAACATGGTCTGCCTCAGTCGTCATGTAGACGCTGTCTCGCCAATAGATGAAGACTCGGATTCATCACTCGAGACGTTCGTCCGCACCATAAAGGGAGTGCAGCGGCAAATGACACCGCCTCAGGATACTGTGCTTCACAGCCAGATCCCCGTCCAGCAGCGCTGTTTACCTGCTCGATCCTGCGACGACCCAAATGGCCACGCATTGGCCACGGAGCAAGAATCACTGCTTTCACGCCGCCAGCGGACAAAAGCAGCCGCACAAAGGAGACCTGTCGCAACCCAAACGTCGCAAGGGGCAATTCTTCCCCAAAGCACTCAAAGCACGCCACAAAGCTACCCGGACAGAGCAAAAGGTCAACAGCAGCAAATGCCGTCCTATACAGTCCGCCAAGCTATAATACCTGCACGACACTCGTCCTTCGTTCGGCACGCCCAGCAGACCGACAATCCAAATATTTTACGAATCAACACAAGACCACCCTGGCAGGGCCGCAGCGGCCGAGAAGCCCAGATTGACCCCATTCGAGACGACGCGACTGTTCCCCCTCTTGCGCTTACATCAAAGGGCGACAGGCGAGTAGCACCGTCAACCGAAAGCCACCCTCGCCCTCGATCTTTACTGATCAGCTCCTTGCGAGGAGACGAGGGAAGCAACAGAGACTCTACCATGCGCAAGCTACTTCCCTCCAAGATGCACAAGAAAGCCAACAGCCAGCCGCCCCGCGCGCATCAACAACCATCAGGGTTAGGTAGCCAGGGTCATGAGACAAAAAACAACAAATCAAACCGCGAGCCACCTGGGGTGTCCGCATACCCAACACCACATAGCTCACCAGCCCAAAATATAACCATCAGACGAAAGCCAACCCCTTCTATGCAGACCGACAGAATCAAAAGTCATGCGCACCCTCTGACTTCCAGCCCTGTGCAGCACAGGGAAGTTCCAAAACCGCCGACTCCTAAAAGTCCTGTCGACTCCCGAAACTTTCAGCATGAGTTTCTCACGCAACCTGCTTCACGTTTCAGTGTCACCACGATAGGCAGTTTCGACACAACGGATGATCCATCATCAGTAGCTGAGCCGCCGTCTCCCGATTCGTCTCTGTCAAGGCACCATAATTTTGACGCCAGTGCCGAGTATTATCAATCAACATCTCGTAGTCCGCCAATTGTGCAGAGCATAGTAGCTGCCGGACACTATTCTCCCTTGACGTCTGCCCGGTCCCTCTCCGAAAGTGCCGTGTCCACACCACGACGGCCTTCGGCAGCCTCGCTAAGCAAACCATTACCGCCCGCGCCGTCCGACAAACCTGCAGACGACAAGATTATAAGGCTCGAAGCTAAACAAAATGCATTGGCCAAGCGACAACTTGAGCTGAACCGGGGCATTGTGAAACGAGCGGAGGTGTTCGTTGACAACACTCTATCCATCTCTGATGTTCTGAGGAAACGAGAGCAGAACAGGAAGGAAGTGGAAATGCTCCAGACAGAACTGACCGTCGTACAGCGAGAAGTATATCAGACGGGCTTCGAGCTATTCCGGGCCAACAGGCGACGGAACGAAAACGACTATTACGAGCCAACACGGCGCTGGGTAAATCGAAACACTAACTGAAAAGTCATGTCAGGCGGAGTAGATGTATATAGTTCGAGAAGCTGTACATGATGTATTGATATACGTGGGCGAGAACGCAGGACAAGACTGGTACATTCTTTTTTCCTCTTCAGCAAAAAATGAACATCTTGCGCTCTCAATGTACCACCTGCATTGCACGTTTCATGAATAAAATTATCAATTGTACTATCAAAACTACAAATCATCTCAGACGAACTGTGGCAGTGCGGACGAGGTGTCCCGCGCCGTTTTCGATGGCTAGATGGACAAAGGCCACCACAACGCCGTACATGCACAGACACGGGAAGATGAATGTAAGTCCCAGCGTAAACAACAAAAAATGCAGCAAAAACAGCAGCAGCCAGGCAAACGGGCGGCTGTGCCGTACGCATACCTTGTAGAGGTCCCCCCCGGCGGCGCCGGCGGTGCGCCGCAGGCTGAACACGCGGGCCTCGAAGGCGCACCGCCGATACGCCGGGGGCACGCGGCGGACGAGCCGCAGCAGGGCGAGCCGCAGCGCGCGCAGCCATGCCTCCAGCCCGCGGCGCAGTCTGGGCAGGGAGACGCTGCGCGACGCGCGGTACCAGGCGCGGCGCGCCGTCTGCGCGGAGAACTTACCCGTGACCAGGGCTACCGCGTCGGCGGTCAGCTGGGAGTGCAGCAGCGGCTTTAGGGTGGTGCGGCGGAGCCGTCGCCAGGCGCGGGGCCGGGAGAGGAGGGCGGCGAGGACGGAGGCGGCGCCGGCGAGGAGAAGGAAGGGGACGAGGTGCTGCCAGCGCGGGAGGAGGCCCGGGTAGGCGCGGAAGAGGAGGATGCAGAGGATGATTTGCAGGGAGGCGAGGGCCTTGGAGCGCGGTGCGAGGGACGGTAGAGTGGCGGCCATGGTTGAAGCGGTTTACTAGGGAGCATTGTGAAGGGGGGGGGGAGGTTCTACAGGAGGAGGGTTTATAAATGAGGATGTTGAGGGGTGTGGGTTTGGGAAGAAAGAGATGGGTTTGTGTTGGTTGGTCCTTTGTGGATGGGGATGAAGGAGAGTGGGTTGGCGGCACTGGAGATTTTGAAAGGAAAGGAAAGAATCAGATGGGAAAAAAAAGAAGACTTGAAAGAATCGAAATAAAAGAAATGGGAAATGGATATTTTGATGATCTTTCAGGGATATGGGATGGGACGGTAAAAGAGATGAAATTTGTGTGTGTGAGAGTGACATTCATGGCGGCTTGCCTGTATCTACCGATGATGCTGTGAGACCCTTTTTTTTGCCAAGCAGTGACATCTTCAGACGTGGTGCAACGAGGATGAAAAAAAGACGGCGAGGATTGTCGAGTCAGGCCGCAAGGCTAGTCGACTTAAAGGTTGTCGATCACGGAGTTGCCTCGCGATGGCATCCCGCGGCTCGGCTTTTTTAAGTCGACGATACATGGCCTCTTTATCTGACAGTTTCGAATAGTTCTCCCTCTTTCTCTCTCCTACGGAAAGATTCCGGAAGCAACTCATTCTTATAGGCTCGACGGAGATATCCCCGTCGGTACGTCTATGCTTACAACCCCCCCATGCCTTACAGCCTTGTCCCCCACGGGAAATCCTCCGCGACCACGGGCTGAGACACGACCCGATCGGCTCCTTCTTCAACAAATCAGGGGGTGGTAGGTGAGTAATCGAGACATGGTTGAGAACATCAGCTGGACAACACAAATCTCCCCTTCGGGTTAAGGTTGGCTCTATGATCTGTTGGTTTTCACACCTAAAGCGGAGGGGGTCGGAAAGAAAAAAAGAACAAAGTAACTCAACGGATTTTCCGAAGGAAAGAATAATACAATGCTAGGACTTGTATACAAAAGAACATGCAACACAAGGGCTTTCCGTGAGGGCGAGCCAGATCTGGAGCGGTATAAGCGATGCGACGTGGACGGCAAATTCGGAACCTGATGACCTTCCGCTAAGGGCAGGTTGATGACGGATCGGTCGTCCTAGTGCCGTGATATGGTTTGACAACAAATAGGTTCCCTCGACGAATGGGTACTAACCAACACACGTTCTCCAGGAGAGGGCCGTATTGTTACGTAAATTAGGGTGAGACAGAGAGACGCCAACTGGTATAGGGATTTCCGTGACCTTGATGTTTCGAGATGCAGTCTAGGTCGAACAGGGCAGTCGTCGAGGGGCCCCTGTGCATCTGACATGGAGGATGCGACGTAGGGGGCGAAATGCTGCGGATGAGCATGATGCCTGTAGATATAAATAGGGACCCTGCGTTCCTGCTGATGATGTTTTGGAAGATCCTCGCAAGCCATCACAGCCTGTACTTCACACCCCAGAGACCAGCATGAAGACCACCTCTCTCGTCAGCCTCCTCTCCGCCGCCGCCGCCGCCGGCGTCCTCGCCGCCCCGGCCGAGACCAACAGCGCCGACGCCAAGACGCCCTTCTTCGGCGGCCCCATCAACAAGAGCACCGGTCGCGGCTCCGGCGCGCAGTCCTTCTCCACCGAGGCCGTACAGAGCCCCTGGGGCGGCGGCGTGCAGGAGGGCCGCGGCTGGCGCACCGTCTCGGGCACCACCGTGATTCCCTCCGTCACTGGGCAGCGCTCCGACGCCGGGGCCGCCGCCTGGGTCGGCATCGACGGTACGCACCCTTTGAATGAATACAGAAGACGTAAGACTGACACGCACGCTACCGCAAGGCTACCGCTGCGACAACGCCATCCTTCAGACCGGCGTCGTCACCTGGGGCGACGGCACCGTGCAGGCTTGGTACGAGTGGTGGCCGCTCCCGCCCGTCTACTACGGCGACCGCTTCCCCGTCAAGGCCGGCGACGAGATCCGAATGAGCGTCAACGCCACGTCGTCTCGCTCCGGCAGCAGCACCCTCGAGAACCTCACCACCGGGAAGCACATCACCACGCCTTACAGCAACATGCAGCACGAGCTGTGCGGAACCGACGCCGAGTGGGTCGTCGAGTTTGGCGGCGGCGCCCGCGAGTTCGCAAACTTCGGCGAGTGGGACATCACGGACGCGTCGGCGAGCGGCGACGGCGGCCAGGCCACAGCGCAGGGCAGCCACATCACCAATGTCGTTATTGACGGGCATCAGTATACGGACTGCCGCGCTAACGAGCAGGGTGTGCAGTGCGTGTGGCAGTAAAGAAGAGGGGGGGCAGGGGCCGACGAGTTGTTTGTATGTATATGCGTGTGAGTCTGTTGCTTTGAAATATATGCTGGCATTTGAGAATCTTGGTTGTGAATTGGCTTCGACATAGCTGGAGGATAACTAGTTAATCATTTTTAATCGAGATTGAAGTAAGAAGCAAAGCAGGAGAAAAAGGGGTGCATCGTATCATGTAATGAAGTGTATTATTTCGTTAAGAATATGTGCGCCATTTGCGCAGAAGCGTCTGGTATAATAAGCGTGATGCGATGCTGAAGCAACGTAGATGTAAACAATGTTGGACTATATATACTGCAAGAAGGATCCGCACCTCGTCCCTATCGCTTCAGAAAGTCAAGCACTACGCGGTGAAAAGCGGTCGGGTCCGACAACTGCGGTGCGTGACCCAGGCTGTTGAAGCGATGTAGCTTGCCATGGGGAAGCTCCGACACAACCTGTGGCCCGAGGAGGTCGAAGTGGCCGAGCTTGGCGGCCACCTCGGGAGGACTCCACTGCGCTCCAATGGCCGTCTTGTCCTTGTCGCCGACGATGAGGAGAGTCTGAGGCGTCAGGTCGCCAAAGTAGTGCGCGACAGGCGATGTCAGCACCATATCGATGATCTGCGCCTGGTTCTTGACAAACGCCTCGCGCTTCGATCCGTAGTAGATGTTGACGAGCATGTTGACCCATGTGTCGTATGAGTCCTTCCACTCGCCGACGTAGTAGACCTCCTGCTCGTAGCCCCTGATGGCCTTGTAGTTCTGGGCCGACTCGGACTGGTAGCTGTCGTCGAGGGCAATGTAGGGCACGCCCTTCTCGACATAGTCCTCCAGGCCGACGGGGTCGACAAGCACCAACTTTTCAATCATGCTAGGATACTGCAGACCGAATCGGACCGAGAGCATGCCGCCGAGCGAATGGCCCATGAGAGTGATTTTGCGAATCCCGAGGGTCTCGAGGAGCGCCTGCGTGTTCTTGGCCAGCTGGTTGGTGCTGAACTGGTAGCTGGCGGGCTTGCTGCTCTTGCAGAAGCCGACCTGGTCCGGCGCAATGACGCGGTATCCAGCGCCGGCCAGGACCTTGATTGTCTGGCCCCAGGTCGGGCCGCAAAAGTTCTTGCCATGCATGAGAACCGCAGTCTTGCCATTCGACTTGCATGTGGGCGGAACATCCATAAAGGCCATTTCCAAGTCTTGGAGCTGGTTGCGAAAGTGGAAGACTTTGACAGGATACGGGTAGGTAAAGTTGGAACCGTTGAGGTCTTCGTCGAACGGGCCATTGTCGATTTTTCCGTTGGTCTGCGCGGCGACGAAGCCGGCGCAAAGCAGCCCAGCGGCGACAAATCTAGAAAAAGAGAGACGCATGGCCACAACCCGATCGAGATGATGAATGAGCACAATTGCGCGACGACGATAAACCTCAAGGTCCGCGGTGCTCAGAAGAGCAACAACTTTGTGCGCGATGAGCGATTGGCGATTTGAGGGGTTCGACTGGACTCGGGGATTTATTTTCCGAATTCCAAGGCACATGCAATTAATGTCGGACAGTGCTAGGGTGCTTGCATGATGCAGTTTGATTGTTGCACGCTGGCTATGTGCAGGAGATAAATGGCCGACCGAGTGCGTTAGTTTATTAAGAGCTGGAAATTATACGTGGTTATTAGGCAGTTCGTGCTTTGCTGAACTTGGACGACAACAATAATTAGTTAATTAATTGCACGCGTGTGGAGAGAGGTGTCCTCGTCTTACCGGCTTGGCTGCTCAATGTATGGAGCAATACTTTCAGCCTTTTCCATACTGCCATGACTCAACCTTATAGTGGCTTGCCATGTGGCCTGCATGATTCTGGCATTTCCGAGTCAATACCAGCTGTAGCGACTGGTCTCGGGTTTTGTTCCCAATATTGACACTTGTTGGTCCATCCGTCGCAGGTTGGCCAGCGGTGGCCCCCCACGAAGGAAGCCTTGGTGCCGCCGCGTATTGCCAGCAGGCCGCAGGACTAACAAGTAACTACCTGGTATGAGGAGTAATGTACCCGCTCAGGTGGTCGCTACTGTTCGCAAAGCGGAAACGTGTCCCGTCCGTCAGACCTTTCATTCGCTCGGATGCAACATCCATGTCGAGTTGCAGGTTGGCGAGGTTGTCGTGCAGTTGGCTCCCCTCGGCACGGGAGGTGATGGAATGGCAATGTTTCCATGATTGATTATAAAATTCTGCAATGGGGAAACCTGGCAATTATTCGCTTAACAAATGATCCATGCCATGTCGTTTTCAATAGCTGTCGATAATAATTGCCCGACGGTGAGGCTGTGCTTCGGTCCGCTCTGGGTCCCAGTCCGTGGTTATTGGTTGATCCGGCATCATGTTCCAAATGAAGTGGACAAGAGGGACGGTCGGCTCATAACTCCAATCGCCATAAGACGATCAGGTAGTATTGTCGCAGTAGATATCGAATTTTATATGCCCGATGCAGCAGAGCGATTTAAGGCAAGGCAGCAGACTTGGTATTTGGGGAGGAGGGGGAATGTGCCTCAAAGCTCACAGCTGGCGGCTGGCGGTTGGCGATTGACAGCCCTCATTTCAAGTGAACTGCGACGAACCAGCCAGTACTCACTTGTTTGTCTTGTCTATCCTCCCTCATTTGACTACAATTTCGACACATGGCTTCATCACAAATGTTATATACAGTCTTCTAAATCTTTAATCCTCGAGCGACCAACTCCTGGCCTGGTTCACAGGAAGAGCGCACGCAGCAACCACAATGCTACTAAACACAACGAGAATTAAGAAAAGCTCTACACGAAGGGCCTGGCCATTCGTTATTCGGAGAGCCCCTTGCAATTGCTACTCGACTCGGCTCTACTCTTCGATGGCTGGCTACTAACTACTTCTAGCCCGCCCCAATTAGCCAAGCCCTCCGTTCCCTCGTTCTGAATCCAGTAGAGTTTTTTCAGCCCGCGGGCAGAAAGGAGATGAGGTCCCCAGCGCCCCCAATATCCAACATCCACGTTCTTGAAGACCCTTGCTGGCTTCGGTGAACGGGTCCCGGGGCAGGCGGGGGCTCTCCTCTCCGTGCCTATTCCAGGCCAAGTCTGTGCTCATCGCCACCGCCACGAATCCACAATGACCAACTCGGCAATGACCGACAATCCCGCGAGTCCATCAGCAAGTCTCGTAAATTGCGATTGAGAGCTGGGATTTCTCTTTGCTTGAACGCACGTCAGGGTCTGGCCGTGATCATGATATATCAGCCACAGACGCGGATATCTAAGCGGTCCCAAAAATGGCTTCGTTACGCCATCTTTCGCCCGACGCTGGCTTATGGATGGCTTTCGTGCGGGCCGCTCCCTGTTCTCGTTGGCATCAGTTTCTCTAGGTCAAGGTCGCCTGCGCAGCTAGCTCGCTGCAACACGCTGTTATGTGAAACTCCGTGGTCCAGAGGAACAGGGCGGCTACTTCGCCGATGCAGTGGACAGCCTAATAAAACAAGTCCGCTGTCTATCCCGTTTCCGGCCCATATTCGGCACTTTGGTACTGCAGTCTCATATAGCACGAGAGATGTTCCTGCTACTGACAACCTCTAAAAGCTGACGACAACGGCCACTAACTAGTTCGCGTGAGCCTGCGCAAATAAGGATGTCCCTTGTTGCATATTTCGTTCTGATGCTTTTGCTATGCTACTCTGCTAAACTAGTTTCAGCAAAGTCGCAGATAACCATTGGTGGTAACTGGTCGCGGAAAAGTCTGGCAGCTATCCGTCTTAGCACGTTGACAATTACGCAAACTCAACCGCAGCAGCACCAACAGGTCCAGCTTTTGTATCGTGAGACATTACGGAGGCGTTATGCTTTTACATGGAAACAAGAATGGACGGAAGAGGGACCATCCGTTCATGTAGGGCGAAATAGAAAGCAGGCCAGCCAATTTTGACGCTATTCTGGATTGCTCGGCACTTGTCCGTCATAGCTAGCACTGTTCCAGACGCCACTTCATATTCGTATACGAACAATTTTCATGCCAAGAAGTACAGATGACACTGGAACTGTCATAGAACTGACTTGATTGCAAGGGCCTGATTCGATCACTAGCTCATCAGCACAACGAATTTCAGGATCAAACCTGGTTGATGTACATAGGCGCGCCGTGTTTTTACTTTCCAAATGCCGCGCCGCGCCGCACCACACCAGCTTGAAACGATAGGCACGCCAATGTCGGTAGGAAAGGTCGCTACGAGGAAACACCTAAAGCCAAGACAGGTACCAATCTCGCGTTTCCAGGCTACGATCCGCCTTCTCAGTGCCTGTCCGACTCGGACATCCCTCGCTCTTCAACATCACTCCGGCCGGCCGGCTCGATCCTCTTCTGTCCTGGGCGGGATGAGTGGGAGGTGTGGACCGCGCAGGTTGTTACAGCTTTACCGAGCTGCAAGTCTAACCCCATCACGCGTGGATCTCTTCATTCAGACCCCGTCCTTTTTGAGATCTTCTTGACCATGTCAATTATAAGGACTCCTCCCCAGCCCTGTGATCGTAGAATCATACCCCGTCTAGACAGTGTGCCCATGTGTTTCGATTACCCCCGTTTAATATAAATCTTGACATATCTTCGCCCTAGAAGATCTTTCGTCAGTCGGTTCGACACCGCTGCAAACTTGACAATGTCCGCCATGGAAAGTGGTCCGTCTAGTCATGCTTCCTATGTGACAATTCCCTGTATTGTTTTTTTTGCTGCCACTCCCATATTCCTTGCCATCCGCTTGTTCAATCGCGTGTCGAAAAGGACGGGTCTGGGCTGGGACGATGGCACCATCATCGCGTCCTACGTAAGTTGATGAGAGCTAGCTAGGCTTTCTCGCCAAAGACGACTAACTCGAGCTTCCCAGCTTTGTACGCTCATCGTCATGATTTTCATGATGGTGTCTGTCGATGCCGGCTTTGGGCAGCATATCAAGAGTATCCCGAGAGACAAGAGACTCAAAGCGCTCAAGGTAGATATTTTTTGAACCTTGTCTGATCGCTTCTACTTTACTTCTCTTCAATGTCGCTAACGCAAGTTTAGATGTTCTACGTCGCGCAGATATTTTACAAACTCACAATCAATCTCACAAAGACATCAATACTCCTACTTTACCGACGAATTTTCCCTCAGAGGTGGTTTCGCTACTGCTGCGATATACTGACAGCCATCGTGCTGGCTTACTGCATTGCGACAACGGCCGCCGCCATCTGGCAGTGCTCGCCAATACCCTTTGCTTGGGACAAGTCTCTTCATGGAACCTGCATCAGCATGATCAAGAACTGGTACGCCAATGCAGGCTTCTCGATTGCCACCGACGTCCTGATTCTCGCACTCCCTATGCAACCCATCTGGTCGAGCAAGCTTCCTGTCAACCAGAAGCGCGCTTTGATGCTTGTCTTTGCCCTGGGTGGATTGTATGTACAACCATGTTTATTCTTTCTTTTGAGATGAGAGTCTCGCGGCTAACTTTGAAAGCGTCACGGTCACCTCCATTCTTCGCGCTACAACTCTCAACTTCTCTATTACCTCGCCCGACATCACATGTTGGTTTCGACTCCTTTCTTTGTCAGAGGCTTTCACTAATCATATGTAGACGATATTATATCTACGCTCTGGACGATTGTCGAAATCAATGTGGCCATTATCTGTGCCTGCCTGCCAATGTGCCGCATCGTTCTCGCTTGGGTGCTGCCCAGTGTCTTCGGTTCAACGACTGTACGCTCTTCTGCATCTAAAAATCCTCATTCAGGTGGATCCGGCCACGCAGGCTCGATGGTCGGCCATCACCGCCTACGCTCACAAAATGGGGAATGGAGGTCGTACAACGGGCAAGGCCGAGGTCCGGGTCACAACTCGGTGCACCACCACGACGAGTCGAGCGAAGAGTACATCTTGAGTCCGTATCAAAAGGACCCCATGAAGCGAGATGGAAACGGCGCTATCCGCAAGACGACACAATACGAGGTCTACTACGAGAGGGAAGACCTAGAAGATGACAAGGGACGAGTCAAGACTCACGTTTACGCTGCTACGTAAACGAGACCAAAGAAAAGTATAGACGAGACACGAAAATGTATACAAGAAGATCTGTTCGGAAAACAAAAAATGGGCTCGGACTGGGTTGGCGCCGAAAAGTGTTTCATAACAATACGGCTCAGTGTCAAGCAAATTAAGTCACGAGCGAATTCCTGTTAATTAAGCCTATCTATGTATGTGTGTGTGTCTAGGCGCCTACCCCCTATATAGGGTAGGTCCTAAGTTATGCTTCTAGTGCTATATAAATTCTATTAAAAGTAAAGAAAGCTATAGAAAATTACTACCTAACCTATACTCTATTTAATATACCTTTATAGCTTTATTAAATAAAGCTAGTAAAATATTTTATAATTATGATTTTTAATGTTTTTAAGTGTTTTTATATTTTACTAAAGTTAAGCTAATTCTACTAGACCTAACCGTCTTTTCTAAGTTAAAATAGCTTTAATTATACTGGCTAGTAGATTAGTAAGCGTATTATCATTAAACTCGCCTGAACTACAGCACACATTTTTGCTAGAAAACTTGACTCGTAGAACAGCAGCCTCTATATATGAGTTTTACCTTGCATAGGGAGGTAAGACTTTCAATTTGTAGCTGTCACTGAGCCGAGCAACCTGGCATATGTTCCCTGTTGACCCATGCTACTTACTGAATCCGAACACTACCAACTAGACGCCGTGAAGTTCCTGTGTTCAAACATACAGACTCTTTGCCAAGGCATCAAAATTAGGCCTGCGGCCGAGAAAGTCGGTAACCATTTGCAGCTGATCGTCGCGGCTGCCGCCTGGCTTCAGCACATGCTCCTCAAAGCGCTTCCACGTTTCCCTGTCACTAATATTATTCACAAATTGTGAGTAAAAAGCGTCTTTAGCAAATGCAGCGCAGGCGAGATAGCCGTAATAGCCGACGTCGTAGCCGTTAAGCAGATGGCCAAACGTCGCATGTTCGTGATCGGACTGTCTCGCTTCGGAGCAGTCTAATGTCTCGTATCGTTCGCGACAGTCATACCATATTCTAGACAAATCCAGCGAACACAATTCGGCATGAGATTTGACAGAATGAATCTCGAGGTCAAACACGGAGATTGCCCTTTCTCAATCATTAGCTTGATGATCAACATGAGAGAAGATTTCGGATACGCACAACTGGTAAAGGTGATATTGACCACGACTGATGTTTCGAAGATTGATGACCTTATCTAGCGCATCGTCGTCAATCTTCTCGGCCGGATCAGGTAATGTCTGATGATCTTGACGCCACTGCTGCAGGTATCGTGGATCTAATTTCGTGTAGTGGCAGCTCAAATATCGTAAAACATCCTTTTCCCAACACCAGTTCTCCAAAAGTGTACTTGGCATTTCACCAATGTCTACTGGTAGGCGCCAACCGTGGAAGTGAACATATTTAGTTCGCGCAACGAGATCGTGAATACCGTGGCCGAGCTCTACGCCAGGGTTAAATTTTGGAATTGAAGATTGGAAGACAATCAGAGTTGCACAGACCGTGAAACAATGTGACAACTTCTTGATGACGAAGCTGGGCACAGCCGGAATCTGTGGGTGCTGGAAAGCTGCACATCAAAACAGTGGCGGGTAGCTGTCTAGAGCCGTCTGGCTTCTCGTAACCCTGAGCAGGGTCAGCATACGGAACAATGTACTAGGTCAATACCAGGATCAAATACATACGCAATGTATATTGACGCATCGTGATCCTTTGTACTTGTGATCGCGTGCAATAAGATCAAGATATAAATATCCCACGAAGCTGTCCTCCCTGTACGTTTCCCACGCCTGGACGGTCGGGTGCCAAAGTGTAGACTCATCCAGACGCGAATTTGCAACTCTGTTGAAGCGCAAATTCAGGTAGGTCTCAAAAAGCTTCAACATCCTACTGATGGTTGTGTCGAGCGGAAAGAAAGCTGCGACATCCGCCTCATTCACACCCGCGGCTTTCATCTGCTGCGTTCGATAGTATGCGAGATCCCATGGAGGAAAGCTCTTGCTATCGCCATTAGTCCACACGCCCCATTTCTTGTGATTCTCTTGGCGTATCGACTGAAGTTTTTGGATCTCTTCCCTTCCCTTTGGAAGTATAGATCTCTCTAAGTCTTCTAAAAAGGCTTTAACTTGTTCGACAGACTGTATAGCGCGAGTCTTGATGCGCATGGCAGCGTGGTTGTCATGACCTATGAGTTGAGCTTTCTCGTCACGCAGGATTATGACTTCGTTGAAAATTCGAGCATTCTCAGATAAACTACTTCGATCTTTCAGGTACATTTTCCGACGAGTGGTTGGATTATCGAGATAAGGGAGCACTTTAAGCAAGCCGCTGTTGGCGGGAGGACCGTAGACAAGTCCTAGTAGCTCCCCTTCGCCGAACTTCCATCTGCTTAATTCGTGAGACGATAGGCCTTGAAGCTCATCTCTTATCGAGTACCAAGCACCGGGCCGCTCGTTGATGAGATTCTTGTTGTAAATTTTGGTAATTTCATCTATGCGATTGTTGATCTCAAGGAAGCGACCGATTCCATCGGCACTTAGAGACCCATGGCCAGCATCAAGAAATCTTTGCAGTTTGTCTCGGAGATAGTGAAGAGACTCCTCGTCTAGCGCTTCACCCTTTTCCGAGGTGGCCTTGACCAGCTCAAACAAGTCAGCTCGTCGCAGCCAATTAGCCTCGGCCTCTTCTTCCACTGCCGTGGCCGCTGCGACTGCGTCGTGAACCTTTTTGTCTGGCGACGCGTACTTTAACAACTCGATCATGCCTTTGACGGTTTGAGCCTGATTTTCGGCTACGATCCATGGCAGCATGACCTTGTCGAAAGAAGCCTCGGCGCAGGTGACCGAGTCTATAACGAAGTCGTGTGCTGCCTTCACGACGGCAACGGAAGCTTCCATGGTTGGGACAACCTGGTCAGCCGACAAGACGCGCGGTAGGTCTGGTATAGAGGTCATCATGATTGCGGTTGCGGCGATCATACACAGGTTAGAGAGCAAGAGTGGCAATAAGACGGGTGGAAGAGACGAACACACCAGCGGGCCAGGCCGCCACAGCTACTTTTACTAGCGCGCCCGAACTCCTGTGCGGGGTAGTTGGCCCAGTGCCCAGCGACTTGCTGTATGTGCTGTAGTAGTACAGTAGTTTGCGATACGGCGCACCCGGTGTTCGACATTTGGCAATATGGTTTGTTTGAGACGGACTGCTCAGGCACTACTGGGACACCAACTGTGTGGCGCACTCGGTATTGTATATACAGGGCTCAGCCGCCGGTCAGTGGCCAGCGGCTATTTAATTGTACATATGCAAATAATGTGATAGCTTGTGACTTTGATCGTGTCAATTGCTTTCGTCTATCCCATCCTCATGTAGTTAGAGCATATGGGGTGCCCTATATACAATGAACATGGTGAGAAACAATGAGACGCAACCAGGATGACGTGACTGTAGAGCACAGAAAACGACGTCTAATGTGGTGAGATTTTTCTCGCCCACGTCAGCAAAGGCTAGGAAATATACAGGATATCTAAGTACAGATAGCGGTTCGCTCAAACCGCTAGCGAGGATAGGCGCGCCGTCATCAGCTCATACCGTCCATGAACTCGACACGATCCAGAAGCATCTGACGATATCCCATGTACTCGCGCAGGCCCTCCCAGTCGGCGCCCGTCTCCTCACCGTGGCGCCAGGGCTCCTTGAAGCCCCAAGCCAGCGCGACCCTGTCGAGCGCGGCGCGCTCCTCCTCGCGCAGCCAGCGATGACGCAGCGGCGTTCCCGGCGTCCAGGTCACGCGGCGCATCTGGTCCTTATGGCTGAGCTTTGCGATCATGCCCAGCGACCCCACAACAAGTAGATAGCCCGAAATGCCGGCGACGGCGATGCCCGTCGCCGTCGCAACATCCATGGTGTTTTGCCAGTAGGCGGCGTACGCAGTCGATAAGCCGACGACACCGAACGGCAGGGCGGCGAGCCCCAGTGCGGGCGCGGTGCCGTGGCGGATCAGCTTCGCGCGGCGGAAGGCGGGCACGCAGAAGCCGGCTTCGATGATGCCGAGCGCGGCGTCAAGGTTCTTGGCGTCAATGGCAGTCTGCAGAGCGAGGTCGACGACGGGGACCTCGACGGCGCGCGCCGCGGCCTTGGGATTCGTGCGCTTGTACGTCACGACGCCGCTGGCGTCCTGGACGGGGCGACTCTTGCTGGCGTAGAGCGCGAGGACGGCGGGGAGCGATTCGGGGCGGCCGAGCTGGTGCTGGGTGAGCACGTAGGTCTCGAGGGCGGCGGGCGTCATTTCGACCTTGGGGTCGCTGATGAGGACCCAGGCTGCGCGGGAGACGCGGTCGGTGGCGTCGGCGATGCGCGCGTCAATGGGGAGGCGCGTGCCGGTGCGCTCGGCGCCGAGGGAGGCAAGCCGCGAGGCGGACGCGCGCGACTCGGCCTCGGCGCGCTGCAGCTGCGGGTGGATGGCGCGCGCGGCGTCGAGGCATGTTTGCAGCGCGGCGGGGGCGGCGTGCGCAGCGTCAGGGACGGACAAGGCGGAGAGGAGCTCGGCGCTGCTGGCCTCGGCGAGGGCGGCGAGCTCGGAGGGGTCGGTGGTGGAGGCGAGGGTGCGCTGGACCGGAGTGGAGGCAGGAGCTGCTTGGGAGAGTGTTGGGGCGGAGCTGGGTGAGGGAGCAGCGGCGCTGGAGGACCAGAAGAGGCGAGAGGATGGGTGGTGGCGGCTGCTGGAGACGAGGAATGGCCGGCCGAGGAGCTGGATGGGAGGCGAGGCGCAGGAGTGGCAGACGAAGCTGCGCACTGCACGAGTCGAGGCGGCCCGCATTGTGACGCAGGGGCGTGGCCGATAAATTATGAGAAGTCTGCAATCGTGTCGCTCCTGATGGTCGTGACGCTGTGGCCCTGCGGGCTTGAAGTTGTCATTACCGGAGTGGGTGGTGGTTGAAAGGAGACGACCGGGGGGTGGGTGTTGAAGAAATTGAAGCGCTGTGATTGGGTGCCTGGAGAGGCGCTGATGGTGCGCAGCTTGGTGGATGCCTTGGCGGCAGTAAAAGCTCTTCCTCACGAGACTATATTTTCCTACTACTCTTTATATGATACTATATATGTTCTAAATATGTCCAATACAGGAGTGAGAAATTTCCCGTGTGTTAAAAAATGGTAGCATTCACACCAGCGTGTTGTATTAAAGTAATGTTGCCGCCTGAAGCAAAGGGCCAGGCAGCGACCGCGGATACAAATGCCTCTCCGTGCACATTCCTCACAAGGCCCTTTGTAAAACTACACAGATCTCTCTACATCAGACTCTATAAAGCCGTCATAATCCATATCTTCTTGCCAAAGAAAATTCCTCTCCTACCTCACTGACACCCGCGTGTGCAGTGCCACTAGAAGTGGGGCAACGTCTCCTCTGTGGCCGTTTCTTACGCAGCCCAGCTTCAAACCCCCAATGACGAAACAAATCATCTCACGCGAGACCACCGACGCCTTACTCGAGCTTTTCTGTCCTGTGAATGCTCTTCCTATCTGTCTCTGTGTCACAGTCAAGCTTCATCGCGAAAGCAGTCTTTCGATTGGCCTACATTGCGACGTATCCTCCACCGCATAGGCCGTCATCACCTCGCTTCTTTTTCAACGGTCGCCTCCACTTCCTGACGACCACGCCTGGCCAGTTCAGAAAGAACTCGGAGAAGCTTCTATAGCAGACGGTCAAAATCATGCCGGGGCCTCCTCCCCCGCCTCCCCCGCCTCCGCCTCCGGGTGCCGGCGGCCCTCCTCCTCCACCACCTCCACCCCCTCCAGGAGGCGCACCTGGCGGTCTTCCCGGCCGCCCTCCCCCCGGTCGCGTACGTCTGATTCGTTTCCTTCCCCGTTTCTGAACTCTTGCTAACTCGACATGGCAGGGCGCTCTTCTCGCCGACATCAACAAGGGCAAGGCCCTCAAGAAAGCCGTGACAAACGACCGCTCTGCGCCCGCCGTCGCCAAGGCCAACTCCTCCTCGGCCGGTCCCGTTGGCGCCGCGCCGCCCGTTCCCGGTCTCGCGCCACCGGTCCCTGGAAACCGTGCCAGGAGCAACAGTGATCAGGGTGCCGGGGCTGCTCCTGCCGGGTTGGAGTCGACCGCGCCGCAGCTAGGTGGCCTGTTCGCCGGCGGCATGCCGAAGCTCAAGAAACGAGGCGGTGGTGTCGATACAGGACGCACATCGGACTCTTCCTACCTATCGGATCCCGGCGAGTCGAAGCTCTCGGTGCCAAAACCTCCTGCCTCTGCGCCGCCGCCTCCGTCTGGTGGCGCCCCTACCATCCCGGGGAGACCAGCTCTGCCGGTGCCCGGCCCCGGCGGCCTAAGAAAGACGAGTGGGAGGGGACCGCCGCCTCCGATAGGGAAGAAGCCGCCTGCTTTGCCCACGTCCCGCAAGCCAGCCCTCAAGCCGACATTGCCTTCCGCTCCTGCTCCTCAACCGCCACTTCCTCCCTCCGGAGCACCAGCGCCGCCGCCATCCCGTCCTACATCATCAGCACCCGGTGCTCCTCCGCCGCCCCCTCCGCCCCCTCCAGCGAGCGCTCCTCCCCTAGCAGCCGCGGCCCCTCGGTCACAGCCACCTCCTCCACCGCCTCCACCGCCAGCAACCTCCACGCCCTCCATTGCACAGGCCATAGGACGACCTTCTGGCCGGTCATCGCCGACGGCGCCTCCCCCTCCACCTCCTGGTGCTGCGCCGTCACCGCCATCCGCCTTCTCGACGCCGCCGCCGCCTCCTCCTCCATCTCAGTCTCGAAGCCGCGGCTCGTCGCTTCGGCAGACTATGCTAGACCCTAGCTCCTACACGCTCACGACAAACGGGACGGGCTCGCCGAGTCCAAGTCTCAACTCTCGAGGCGCCTTTCACTCACCAAGCGCGAGTATCAGTGGTGGGGGCGGCGGCCGTATCGTGATCAGCGACCCGAGGTGGAACTTTAAGGAAGACGACCAGCTACCAAAGCCCCGAGGCTTCATGGGAGGTACCCGAAGATATAGGGCAGGCAGAGGAAGCAGTGTTCCGTTAGACTTGAGCGCTTTTTGAGCGTCGCTAATGGGCTTGGTAAATTCGGTCAATTAGATTTATTGCAGATGACAAGCATGACTTCGTGGAATACGTGTATGTGCGTAAGTAGTTTCTACCTCGATCGTGCACATTTTTAGAATTATGAATTTCTCCATCGGATTCTGAGAAAACATATAAAGCCAAAAAAAAAATCGCCGCCGTGATTTATGTCGATTCTAGCCCCTTTATTGTACATTCTGGTATGGTTGGTAAGTATACATTATAACCAGATAGCAGTCTTTTCCCTTCTTCCTTCTAACTACCACTCGTCGTGTTTTACATCGACTTGAGGTAGTTGGACTCCTTGATCTTGGCCTTTCTCTCCTTGCGCATCGCGAGCTTGAGCTCCTGGCGCACCTCAGCTGCGTAGAGGTTGTCCGCCAGGCTGCCGCCCTCCTTGCCAGGGAGGTTAATGGATTGTCGCTGGATGGGTATCTTGGGCTGCGGAGCCTCGAGGTTGCCCGAAGCGAGAAGCTCGGCCTCGGCGGCCTTCTGGCGCTTGGCTGCCAGTCGTCGCTGCTTCCTCGATTTTGCTAGAGAGTGCTCCGTCAGCGGACTGCACAAAAACGGAGGGATGATCTTCGGCAGAGCCAGAACCGCCGATATCCCCACAAAGAAAACCTGAAAATATCAGATGCGATGGTGGCAGAAGTATCACGTACAAAACTCATCGCCGGCAGCGTCCTCGTCGCCATCCGTGCTCTTCTTGGTCACGTCGAGGCAGGCCCACAGCCACTCCGGGTACTCGTCGTCACGCTTGGCGACGGGGTCGGCGCCGCCCTTGATGTAGTTGAGGCCCGTCAGGATGGTGCCCTCGGGGCAGCTGGACCGCGGCGCGGTGTTGCCGGGTGTCGTCGGGGCCTCGCCTGGCGCGGTGGTGGGCGTCGAGAGCACGGGCTCGGCGGCGGAGCGCAGCAGCGGCGCGGCGGAGAATTGGCGCCGGGGGAGGGTGCGACGCACGACGGCGGTGCGCAGACACCGTGTGCAGAACATTCTTCTGCGGTGGTGTGGGATGTTGCTGGTGCAAAGAGTGGTTGTGGTTATTGATGGAGTGGTGGCTTAGGAGGGCCGGGGGAGGTTACAGTGTCGAGAAATTTTGGACCTACTGTCGCGTGGGGAGCGTGCAAGCCAGGATTACCAGCTCCGGTATTGTAGCAACGCAACACATCCTCCAAGTTCAGTTTCGGAATTCATTACGAGTGTCGTTATTCATATTTCAATGTCAACGACCTTTTTAAACGTAAATTCCATCCACTTGTCTTATATACACACTGCATAGAGTTACAACTGTAGCCTTCTACCAAGATAGCCACCGTCACAGGAAAACGCCGCCTGCATCTGTGCTTGGAGATTGTAATAACCCAACACCTCTATATTTCTCGTAATCATCTCCTGCAGTTCCCTGTTCATGATGAAAATCGCCCGTGGTTTAGCTTGGCAACCTTGTCAGAGGTATGCACCTTGGCCTCGAGATCAATCTCCTCCTCCTTCTTGTCCATGTAGTTTTGTTGTAAGAATTTGGTGCCCTTGATCTTGTTGGCCGCGAAGAGCTGCAGATATTTCTCTGCGCAGTCTGATGTCAATATCCTGCCGTTCTCGCGGGGGTCCGGGCCCGGAGCTGCAGAGGTCGCAATCTTACCTCGTAGGTCACCGCACTTTTCCAGGTGGTTGACGCCGTTCCTTCTGTAGCACTTGCCCAACTCCTCCCCGACCAGCCTGGTCATCATGGCGCCGACCCATTGCTCGCGGATGATGGCGTCCTCGGCGGCCTTGAAAGCCTTTGTGTCGTCATAGTCGACGCCGTTGAAGGTCGGTGCGACCGTCGGCTTCTGAGCCTTGAAGAGCTCCGATTCGGGGGTCGGCATGTTGCGAGGTGCTTTTACTGGGCTCCTCTCCGAATATCAATCACAACGGCCAGACTGGGACCGAAAGCTTGGTGATTGGTGTCGCGAACGTTTGACGAGCAATCGCGGCTTGCTGGCTTGGACTTCGGCCTAGCAAACCACGGTAGCGGCGTTTCTAAGCTGCCATTTGTCGCCTAGAATATCAGGCATAAACCTGACCTAGAACTTCTCGCGGTGCCGTCTTATCAATCTCACCGCTTTTGATTAGGACCGCTTTTATTTTCCCGAGAAAAAAAAATCTCCTCATTCTGCCATTCCCCCAGCCATTAGGTAGAAAGACCCTGCTGCCGCCACTCGAATTTTTCTTCAGTCTTTTCTCACATCTCATCCTAATACCGTTTTTCCCATTTTTCATCACCTTTCCCATTCCTCCTCTCCTTCTGAGTTTATACTCAATCATCAAATAGTACACATCATCACAATGGCCAAGTCTACAAGCAAGGTGGCTAAGCCCTCAAAGGCCGAGTCAAAGCCTGCCAAAGCCGTCAAGAACGGCGGCATCACCAAGCCTTTGCAGACCCCCAAGGCCAAGGCCAAGGAGACTGCCAAGGCAGCCGCTAAGAACATTGACAAGAAGAAGAAGAAGGTTGTTGAGCCAGAGTCGTCCGATTCTGAGTCTGAGAGCGAGTCCGAGGCCAGTGCCTCCGGTTCCGACTCCGAATCTGATGCCTCCGAAGACGAGGCTCCCAAGAAGCCTGTAGCCAAAGGCAAGAAGGCCAAGACCGCTGAGAGCTCTGAGAACGAGTCCGAGTCTGGCTCCGACTCCGAGTCTGACTCTGACGCTTCTGAGGCTGAGGAAGAGAAGCCTGCCCCCAAAACCAATGGCGCAAAAGCCAATGGCACCAAGACCAATGGCAAGGCTGCCAAGAGCGAGTCTGACTCTGCTTCTGAAGAGGATTCTGAGGATGAGTCCGAGGAGGAGGCTGCTCCCAAGGCCGACGCTGCCAAGAAAGATGTTTGTGACACCCACAAGTGCTAGCACGCCCGGTAACTTACTAACCAAAACAGGACTCTGACTCTGATTCCGAGGAAGATTCAGACGACAGTGACGATTCTGACTCTGACGAGAAGGAAGCTGAGACTGAGGCTCCGTCAAAGAAGCGCAAGGCTGAGGAGGAGATCGACGAGGCGCCCAAGAAGGCCAAGGCTGAGAACGACGCCGCCACCACGCTCTTCGCTGGCTCCCT
Source organism: Niveomyces coronatus (assembly GCA_018831755.1). Taxonomy (NCBI): domain Eukaryota; kingdom Fungi; phylum Ascomycota; class Sordariomycetes; order Hypocreales; family Cordycipitaceae; genus Niveomyces; species Niveomyces coronatus. The sequence continues at coordinate 47,110 of JAFEME010000047.1, read as the reverse complement.
TAGCTGGGGTGTCGACGATGATGCCTTGTATGAGGCTTTCAAGTCGTTTGAGGGTCTCGCCAGCGCCCGCGTTGTCACCGACAAGAACACTGGCCGCAGCCGTGGCTTTGGCTATGTCGACTTCAACGACTCTGCTGCCGCTACCAAGGCTTACGAGGCCATGCAAGGCCAGGAGATCGATGGCCGTGCTCTGAACCTCGACTACGCCAACGCCAAGCCGGCCGAGAGCAGCAACCAGAACCGTGCCGCTGATCGTGCCAAGCGCCACGGCGACTCTCTCAGCACGGAGAGCGATACTCTCTTCGTCGGCAACCTTCCTTTCGATGTTGAGCAAGATACTGTTCGCGAGTTCTTTGGCGAAGTCGCCGAGGTTGCGAGCGTTCGTCTGCCCACTGACCCGTAAGTGAAGCTTCGTGAAGGGCTCTTTGAAACTCGTGATTGACCATCTTGGTAGTGAGTCGGGCAACCTGAAGGGATTTGGCTACGTTACCTTCAACTCAATCGAGGACGCCAAGTCTGCCCTCGATGCCAAGAACGGTGCTGCCATTGGCAACGGCAGAATGTCTCGCGCTGTTCGTCTCGACTTTGCCGGCAGCCGTCCCCCACAGAATGGCGGCGGCGGTGGCTTCGGCGGCCGTGGTGGTGGCCGCGGTGGACGCGGCGGCGGTCGTGGCGGTCCCCGTGGCGGCGGTCGCGGAGGCTTTGGCGGACGCGGTGGCGGCCGTGGTGGTGGTCGCGGAGGCTTCAACTCGTCTCGTGGCGGCTTCTCCGGCACCAAGACGTCGTTTGACTAAAGTGCTGACGCGCCATGTAGGGTCGTTCTGAGAGAGCTTTGATGGAAACTTTAGAGTGGGCGCTGGGCTAGTGGGCTGTCGTTTCAAAACAAGTTTGGCGACTCTTTTTTTGAGTCAGTGGGCTTTGAGAAAAGTGCTTTTGGTTTCGACCAAGGCAATGTCAGACCTGGGGGCTCTATAATTCACTTTGGGTGACCGTGGGCTTGTGGTATTACGCCGGTCTCCGCCCGAGACCATGTTTTGAGGGCAACGAATAATTCTGTATGGCTTTTTGTTTTTATTTGGCACTATGACTATCTCGCTGTTTGGACAGCAAAGAGAGAGAAACATCTAGCGGGCTATTTCTGAGGGATTTCAGCGGGCTCATATTGGGGAGATAACATCTCGGCGAGCACCATCTCGACTCACTGCAGAGACGAGAGGGCGGCATAGTTGAGTGGACCAATCTGGATCGAGGGAAAACTTCTATTGGGCTCCGGGGGGCTCTTGATCTGATGCTTGAAAAAAAAAATGCAAATACTTGGTTACGGCTTTCTGCAAGTCTCGTCGGCCTGCTCTGAAGAAGAGTAGTGTTTCGGGATCGTCTAGGTCCTGTCTACACGCTCGACAAGGCTTGGTGCTTTGCTCGTGCGCTGTTGTAAACCGGGTAAGTGTATCCTTGGCATTTCGTCCAAGCATGTTCGTCGTTTCATGCCTTTTCCCTTTGTAGTTGTAGCAAACTGGCGTTGGGGCCGGGTAAAAGTCACAATCAAGTTTTTCAATAGCTATATTCATTATGCGCACTTGCAAGACGGTATCGTGATATAGATTATGTGTAATTTGTCATTGCTAAAGAGTTTCGCCATATTGCTCAACAATGTCGTCCCTAGTGGAAACAAGTGATGATAAAAACTCAGCAGCCTGACAATGGCATCATGAACACTTGCACATTGCTAGCATGGACCTAGTTCGATATTCCTCACCGCTGGCTTTAAATCGTGAAGCTCATAATATATACACGGAGCTGAGACTCAACTCATCGTCATTGTAGGGTCAAGAATAGTGCTTATGCACGAGCGAAATGCATCAAGTAGACGTACAATCGAGAGCAGAACAGGGCTCAGGATGTACAGGGTAGTCATCGCGGCTTCAAAGGAAAAACTTTGGTTACTGTACATTTCTGCAGTGCGTCTCCGCTACAAGTCAGCCTCACATGCCACCCTCATATATATATATATAAAAAGACAAGTGTGGCAGTGAAGAAAAAGCCACCCAGCCGCAGCAGCCAGATCCTACTCCCGCCGGCCCGCCTCAGAGCATAATAAATGTGGCTTTCAGCTATGCAGCTTCGGCGGCGTGCCCTTGCAGCCGCAGCCCGCCCACCTCCCATCCTCCTCATGCACTCTTCCTCACCATGGAGGCCCTGAGTGCAGCGGCGAGCGTCATCGCCGTCGTCGACATCTCCGTCAAGGTCATCGGCCTGTGCTCGCAGTACGCGCAGGCGGTCGCCAGCTGCAGCAGCGACGTCTCGCGGCTCACGGCGCGCGTCGACGGGCTCAGGACGACGCTGTGCCATGCGAGGGCGCTGATCAAGGGGTCGCGCGGCGGCGGGCGGCTACGCGCGTCGCGAGATCTCGGCGGGCAGCTGGAAGGGTGCAGGGCGACGCTGGATTTCCTGTGTCGGCGGCTCGAAATGGGCGTGGCTCGGCGGCAGGAGAAGCGTCGGCTGTGGACGCGCGCGCTCAAGTGGCCGTTTAGCCAGGCGGAGATTGAGGCGGCGGTGGTCGCTCTCGAGCGGCATCATCGGAGTATCATGGACGGGCTCCAGGTCGATCAGACGTGAGATGCGAGCCGCCGTTGATGGCATGACAGTCGAGCTGACTCTGTGTAGTACTCTACTGCTTGACATCAAAGATGACGTCGAGGGCATTCCCGATCCGCTGACAGAGGACCTGGCAATTGCACAAAAGGCTCATTTCATTGTGCCCTTTTCTAGAGATTCTGAATTTGTCGCGCGACCGGCCATACAAGTCCAGCTCCAGGAACAGTTTACGGGCAGGACCAACAGAGTAGCCCTCACCGCCATGGGAGGGTTTGGGTTGAGTCTCTCTCTCATAATCAGTCAGAAGACCACCACGACTAATGCTGAGTAGAAAATCACAGATAGCCATTGAGTTTGCCCATAGCGTTCATCAAAGCCATCCAGAGATGAGCGTCTTCTGGGTGCACGGCAGCTCACGAGCGACATTTGAGGAGTCTTATCGAGCCATCGCCAACAAGCTTGGTCTACGTCGTCGCCGCGACATGACTGGCAGCTTCTCGACTGTTGTCCGTGACTGGCTCCAGAGAGATGACGTTGCTCCGTGGCTGATGATCCTCGACAATGCGGACGAAGTCGGCATATACTTTGACGCAGCAGCCGACGAGCTTCCCCTGACTTCTTGTCTTCCAAAAGGAGGCAACGGAAGTGTTCTCGTCACGTCACGCAACCTCAATGTTGCCGAGAAGCTGGTGGGCAGCCACAAGGCAATCATTCCGGTTTCAGCCATGTGTGAGGAAGAAGCCGTGCTCCTCCTCCAGGCAAAGCTGTGCTCCGGCTTCGAGATGGCCGCAGCCATGGCCCTCATCGAACTTTTGGATTTCATTCCCCTTGCCATAAATCAGGCCGCGGCGTACATCAATCGCCATCACATTTCACTCAACACATACACAGAGCGCCTTCTTGAGAGCGACATACGCAGGACAAGCCTGCTAAACCACGATGGAGGCGATTTGCAGCGCTACGATGGTGTATCGAACTCGTTCCTCGTTACTTGGCAGCTGACTTTTGAGAGGCTCTGCCAAGAGAGCATCTAAGCTGGACTTTTACTGGCATTTATGAGCTGTTTTCAGTCACGCAAGATTCCTCGATTCATACTACCTGGATACAAGCAATCCATGCCTGGCATGCCGGACACTATTAATGACAGCTTGGAGAACGACTTGGACATTCTGTCTGCGTACTCGCTCATCAATCGGCCTTTGAATACGGATATCTACGAGATGCATTCCTTGGTGCAGGTCTGCATGCGAGCGTGGCTTTCGGAGAGCGACCATCTAGCTATGACTGAGCGGCAATACTTCTTGGTCGTCGCGGCGTACTTCCCGAGTGGCCTTGACGGTACTTGGCGTGAATGCCAGCTATTGCTACCACATGTCGAAAAATTCTTTTCCAAGAGGCCAGAGCAGGAAGGGGATGTGGCCGGCTGGGTCGGCTTGCTCACAAAAGTCTCTCGGTATATGCAAGGAAAGAAAAACTATAACACGGCAATCATGCTGACCCGAAAGTGCCTAGAAACTCGAAGGGAGCTGCTGGGTGAGAGTCATGCCGCCACACTACATGATATGGCACATCTGGCCTCATTGTATGATTGTGAAGAACTTTGGGACGAAGCAGAAGCTCTCTACTTGCAAGTCCTCAAAGGTCGTACAGAAAAGCTTGGAGCAGACCATGCGGACACGTTGACTTGCATGTCAAAACTGTCATCAGTGTACTGTCGTCAAGGACGATGGGAAGAGGCGGAAATGGTTTCAAAACGTATGATTGAGATTATTGGAACGACAACTGACAGCATGAATAATCCCGTCAAGGACGAAGCTATGCTTAAACTATCAGACATTTACAGACAACAGTGTCGTCTGGAGGAGTCGAGGCGGCTGTTCACAGAGGTGCTAGAGTCGCAAAAGCTGCACAACGGAGCAGATCACACTCTCTATCTAGATCTCATGTCCCTTTTCGCCGGGCTGTGTGAACGAGATGGCCTGTTGGACAAGGCAGAGGGTCTTCTGGGCGAGGCCATCAATGCTCACGAGGCGAGCCTAGGGGCGCATCACGTCGAGACACTGACCTGCAAAGCTAGGCTGGCAACCATATACAGGCAACAAGGTCGGATGGAAGATGCAGAGCGTCTCAGCAACCAGGTCACGGAGCCGCTCAGGGCAAAGCTCGATGCAAATAGCAGCCGCGTGGAGTATGAAACGATGGCCCTGGCGAGAGTCTATACCGATCAGGGCCGGTTTCAAGAGGCCCAGGAAATTTACGAGTACATGCTGGAGGCACTCAGAAAGAACCAACGCTCCCCAACTGCCGCCGTCGGCGCCATGTCTCGGCTGGCAGCGATCTATCGTCACAGCGGCCGGTTGGACGAGGCAGGGAGGCTCGCCGCGAAGGCCCTCCAGGTGTGCGAGACCGTGCTAGGGCAGGATCACCCAAGCACGACGGCGACGATGCGTAACCTGGCGCACATCTTGAGCGAGATTGGTCGTCTGGACGAGGCGGTGGATCTGATGACGCGATGTGCTGCTCTGTGTCAGCGTTTCCTCGGCGCGGACCACTTGAAGACCATCGAAGCGGTCAATGAGATGCGTGCTCTGCAGCAGGCATGTGGACGGCAGCCTGCATTGTTTGAGAATGGAAAGTAAGCAGATGCTAATCGGTTTGTGACGGCGGCGGGTTACCGGTTACGGAAGACTACCTGATCTGGAAAGTGGGATCTGGCCGCCACATATCGGCTTCATCATCTTTTCTTTCAGACCGGGTCAACATGATGGTTGATCTAGGACCGGAGCTTCCTATAAATAGGGTAGATGGGTGCCAAAATGTGAGTTTCATTGTTGTGGAAGCAGATACACACTCATCCTCATCTTGGCATTGAAGTCTTCAACCTCTTCTTTCTCTATTGCCCTGTCAACCTTCCTTCTACACCCTCGACACTATGTCTACCATGGAAAAAGTCTTCGCGGCGTACCACAAGCGCCTCGCCGCTCTCCACGCCACAGAGGACACCAACCCGCTCGCCCGCGGCGTGGCCTGGGTCGAGGGCGCCCTGCACCCCCTCAAGGACGCCCGCATCCCCCTCACCGACCAGGGCTTCATGCACAGCGACCTCACCTACGACGTGCCCGCCGTCTGGGACGGGCGCTTCTTCCGCCTCGACGATCACATCGACCGCCTCTCCCTCAGCTGCTCCAAGCTACGCCTCGAGCTGCCCCTCCCCCGCGAGGAGATCAAGCGCATCCTCCTCGCCATGGTCTCGCAGAGCGGGATACGCGACGCCTTTGTCGAGATCATCGTCACGCGCGGCCTCAAGAGCGTGCGCGAGTCCCGGCCCGGCGAGACCCTCACCAACAGCCTCTACATGTTCGTGCAGCCGTACGTGTGGGTGATGGAGCCGGAGATGCAGCTACGCGGCGGGGGCCGCGCCGTGGTCGCGCGCACGGTGCGCCGCGTGCCGCCGGGCGCCATCGACCCGACCGTCAAGAACCTCCAGTGGGGGGACCTGACGCGGGCCCTGCTCGAGGCGCGCGACCGCGGCGCCGACTACCCGTTCCTGACGGACGGGGACGCGGGGCTAACCGAGGGCTCGGGCTTCAACGTGATGCTCGTCAAGGACGGCGTGGTGCACACGGCGGAGCGCGGCGTGCTGCTGGGCGTCACGCGCAGGAGCGTGCTGGACGTGGCGAGGGAGAGCGGCGTCGAGGTGAGAGCGGGACCGGTGCCGGTGGAGTTGGCGTACGAGGCGGATGAGATCTTTATGAGCACGACGGCCGGGGGGATCATGCCGGTGACGAGCTTGGATGGGAGGGATGTCGGGGATGGAAAAGTCGGGCCGGTGACGAGGGTGATTTGGGATGGATACTGGGCGATGCATTATGATGCGAGGTACACGATTGAGGTGTACTATGAGCAGAGGTAGTGGTGGTTGAGCGGCAGATTGGTACGGGCATGAAGGTTCAGCCTAGAGATATGTGTCGATGGTTTCATGAGTTCGGTGCTAGCTTGTCAAAGAAATTCACGGTAGGACAAACTAGATATCAATATGATACGGGACAATCAAGGCATTCCATGAAGTGACGAAGCTTATTTCCACTACGCCCATAAATTGTTGCAAAGCATCATCAATCGAGTATCATTAGCGGATGTCTCGGTTTCGGTCGGAGCAATCAGCAATCTCTAGCGAGTCAGAATGATCTTCATATATATGGCAATCTTACGTAAATGACGGCATTCTGATCATTATGACTGGAATGACCAAACATAATCCGCACAGGATCACCCGTACAGCGTTGCTTTTCGCTGCAGCCTATACACGAAGACTATGGAGTTTTGGCGGGTCAAAGTCCCGCCTTCCTAAAGCGGTATTTCCTAAACTGGCAATCGAGTATGGTACCACTGATCGTCGCCCATCTTTCAAAGCGCAGGCTGAGTGGTAGAGGGCATGGCTTTAATGGATGGACGGACGGAATGGCGGTGATCTATGCATTCGAGCATTGTACGTGATGCTCCCAGGCGTGGCTTGCGCGGCATCACCGATGGTCTGGCCAACAAGACGCACAACCTATATAAGCCGAGCGTGGTCTTCCCCTCCAAGTCAGAGAACCGAGAAAAGCCATCAGCGTTGAATAGACGAAGACCAAACACATGCAAGACATGGAGCGCAAGAAAATCGTCGTCGCAGGGCAAGCCGTGAGACTATATTAAGAGCGGCAAACCTCGACTAACTGTGCCAGCGCAGAGCCGGAGTCGCAGGCATCGATACAGCACCGTCGTGGCCGCCAAGCACATGCCGGGCGACTACGGCGTCGAGTACGCATCGCCCTGGGCAGGGGCCAACTGCATGCCGTAATATGCCCTCCCCCCACGCGACGATTCTCAGAGGCCCCCATACAGAACGCTGGGCGTGATGAAAAGAGTGTCTGAGCGCGGCACGAGAGCGGCAGAATGGGACGGGGATGCCCCTCGCGGATCTTGCCAAGAACCATCTAGACGCCGGGGTTCATTATCAGGGTAATCGGGTATTTTTGCTTTCCCTTTGCGTCTTGCTGACGCTGCAAAGACTGCGAGATACACAGCCGTGACCAAGATCAGGGTTCTGCCACGACGGTTCGGTTCGGCGAGCCCCCATCGCCGAATCTGTGGTTCAAGGACGTCGTACCACGCGTCAGTCCGCATCTTCACCTTCCCCATATCAAGCCCATCAGGCTAATCCGTTCACCAGTTCCGCGCACCGCCCGATGCAGAGCACCTCCGGCGCCGCCTTCACATCCGTCTGCATCAACACCGCCCCTCTCTGCCTGCCATGGCTCGCGTCGCGCTGCCTTTAGCGCGGCCGTTGTCCTCTAGCATGTCGCCGAGGCCGCCCGCCTCCGCTTCTTCCCGGGGCCGACCCTCGTCGTCAATTGCGCGGGGCCTGCGCGCCCCTCGGCTGCTCGGCGGCGTCGGAGACCACGCGCGCGCGGCCAGGTTGTCGTCGTGCGCAACGAGGTGGCCGGCGGCAGGATGGTCAGCGTGTCGGGCACGGACGACGGCGACGAGGCGTGCTACGTCATGGCGAAGGGCGGGGGGGGACCGACACCGTCCTTGGCGGCTCGTGTCAGAAAGGCTGTTGGGACGCGGAGGTCGACGCGGGCCTGGCGGCCAGGATCATGGAGCGCGCGGTAAGGGTTTGCCCGGAGCTGACGAGCGGCAAGAGGATCGAGCATATCGATGTGATTAGGCATGGAGTCGGCCTGAGGCCGGTCAGAGAGGGCGGTGCAAGGGTGGAGAGGGAGAGGACTGAAGATGTTTGGATCGTGCATAACTACGGGCATGGCGGAGCAGGATATCAGAGCTCATATGGCTGTGTTTAGCAGATTGTCAAACTGGTAGATGAGGTTCTGAGTTTTGCTCAACCAAAAATATAACTAACTGTATCTGTTCCAGGCTTGGGTCGTGATACAGGCCGACGACGAGAACCAGAATAAACCGTAAAATTGTAAACGCATGGCATTAAACAGCTAGACATAATCTCTGGTATTACATGCTTCGGTGGTATTCAGATGATGACGTCGGCTTCAATGTTGCCCTCGGGCAGTTCTATACGCAGTTTAGTTCGCCGCGCGGAAGAGGGTCAGGGTTGCATGCATGAGGCGTGTCCGCACCCGCCGACTTTCATCCCGCAGACAGTACTCTCCGATTCTTCAACTATATGTGACCATATTGTTCATCTTCGGGACATCCGGAAAGAGGGTACGAAGCTCGATGGTGAGCGCTCAATTCAATACCAAGGAGCTCGGCGGCCGCCGCAGCAACGCGCTCGCCTTCTCCAAGCACGACTGCCACACCTGCGCGCAGCTCGGCGAGCCGTGCGATCGCCAGCGGCCTCGCTGCGGCACATGCGGTGACGGTGGGCGGAGGTGCGGCGGATACGCGATGGATCTCATCTGGAAGCGTCTCGACCTGTCGCCCACGACGCGTAGCGGCGAGCGCCAGGCGGCTCAGCAAGAGCGTTGCAAGGCGTTCAAATTCGTTCACGGGCGGCTGAAGAGGAGCAGAATGCGGGAGCGGCAAGAATTCTGTACAGTACTGTGCCTAGATAGCACGGACCTGCCAGTTTCGTCTTCTCCGTTGCCTACATCTACCAGCACCACTTTGCGGGCTGGCCACGCCGATACATCGTTAGATGTTCCGTCAGATGTTCAGCAAGTGTCTGCGTGGAATCCTGATAGGCCAGGTAATGACGTTTTCGAAGCATCCCAAGCCCCGGTCGCGCATTCTCGACCAGCAGAGCCTATACCGGAAGTCTCTCCCGTTGCCACAGCGCATGAATCAGCGCCTATATCCGGTATCGCCGATTCAGCAGCAGAGATGAATGAAAATGCTCACCTCGTAGCACCTGTGTCTCGCCTGAGTAATGGAGTCATGCACCAAAGTCTAAGTCGTAGATACGGCGAACTACTGACATTATGCAAGTACTGTACTCATCGGGCAGCTTTTGTGAGCATCAATGCTGACATGCCTCTCAAGACAATCAAGAGTTCTGCATATTGCCACTAACATGGGACTGTGAGATAAACCCCTTCAGAGCACGGCGGGGATGCACCGAGAGGTCTGCTTTTCTTCTTCATGCCATCATGGCCGTCTCTCTACAGCACCTTGCAAAAAAGAAGAAGTCGGATGATTTACTTGGTCAGATGCACACTCACTGGTCCTCAGCGATGCAGCTCTTCAGCAGCGCCCTGGGCAGTTCCCAGAATATCCCGGATCTCTTGGATACTGTGCTGGTGCTGATCAGTCTCGAAGTGAGTTTTGAGGACCGAGCGAAAGAGGTGCTTGGGGTTGACCATTGACAAACGAGACGACTCAATCGGCGTCCGGACCGGTGGGCTTGCATTTACAAGGTGCCGTCAGCCTGCTGGAAAGGTATGGTTCGGTTGCAAAATGCGACGCGAGCCGACGACTACGTGTGCAGATTGCATTTCTCATATGGTGAGTTCTTCTTTTGCCCGAGAGCTGCTCTTCAGTCGTCTGATGGATGTTTGATTCAGGTGGGACGTCACGACTGCTCTCGTTTCCAGGCGCCAGCCGCGCTTCAGTGTCTTCTATGTAGAGATGCTCGCAATAGGCGGTACCGACGACACGGGCTGGGACTTGTTCGGCCTGATTGGCTGCCCGCTGGAGCTGCTCCTGCTCATGTATCGGCTCGCTTGCCTCGTAAGCATATACGAGCGGACGCTGGAGATGGAGTGGACCCTCTTCGATCCGCTGCCCGTAGAGATTATCGTCACAGAGGTCCAGAGCTTCGTCAATGAGGCATCCGGCGAGCTTGGCAGGCATGATGTGTCGCAAGATGCCAACGTGATGAGGGACCGATACTATTGTATCGAGGCGTGGAGGCACGCCATCTTGCTGTACGTCTGCCGCGCGTTTAGTCGAAGGCAAGACGCTGGCCAGCTCTACAGGATCGACCATCACACGCGTGTTGTTCTGGATAGTGTTAGATGCATTCCAGACACAGAGATGGTGCAGAAGCAGCTGCTGCTGCCAGTATTTCTCGCGGCGGCAGAGGCAGGTAGCGAGCGTAACCGTAGCTTCGCCCGCGAGTACCTGAAGCACTGGAGCAAGGTTTCTAGGTTCTCCCACTTTGAGTCTGCCTTGACGATTTTGGAGCGGATCTGGAAGGGCCGCGACGAGGCTCCCAGGGACGTGTATTGGTGGGGAGTCGAGGTTCCTCGTGGCGGATGGGTGTCATCTAGTTGTCCGACGATTGTGTCGGAATTGACGTTGGGATGATTGTGGATTAGCACCAGGCGCGAGATGCAAGTCGACACAGGACGAGCGAGTGCCTGCCATGTCGGCTATGTGCTATGGACGATTGTGCTTGTAGACGTGAATACCAAGTCGTGGCTCATCTTTTTGTCATTGGTCTACAGGACCTTGTTGAAAGGATTGACGTTTCAGAGGCCGCCGCTCGACGAAAGGGGGGGGGGGGGGGGGGGGGGGGGTGCAAACGGCGCCGTGCCAGATGGTCTAGATTGGAGCAACATTGCGATCGGGCCGACGAGCATCTGCGACGATGATGCCTTTGTGACGAACTCGAGAATTGACAGTTGCATTTTTGATGCTCATCGTTCAACCAAGATCTCATGTGCCGGAGAGATGGAGATGGAAACTCCGTCACCCGCAAGATTGGTATTACGGTGGGCAAGGAGGCCACAGGCACCTTGTGACGGCCGCAGGACGAGCAGCTGGTGCGGGTGACGCAAATGCTGGGCCGCGTGATGCTATTTGTCTACTACTGGGGTACCTACTAGGCCTGCTGGAAGCCCGGTGAGGGAGGCTCTCTTGAGGCTGCTCCAGGCTCCTTCAGGCGTGCCGCGCCCCAGCGGGCTTGCATGAATTGGTCACGGTGGTGCGGTACCTCCTGACTGCCCAGCTTCACAACCAAGATTCGAGTACCCCGTTAGCGCCACCCACGTACTGGCGTCCCAACAAGTCCGACGCCGCTTCGCCCCCTCACCTGGTACCGACTGTCATTCGCTCGTGTGTTCTATTCCTGTCCTTTGAACAAACATCTTATCTAAAGGCAGATACGCTTCAAAGTCTTTATCCCAGCTATTCGACATCACCTCCCACCTTCACACACTGATTCGCATAATCTCTTTTTTCCTTTGTTAGAGAGCCATCACCAGCCACCACCCCCGACGAGTGTGCGCCTTTGTGTCACCGCCCCTCCGGACTTGCAGTGACAACATTCACACGGTACAACATTCCACCCCCGCAGATCCCGCCGTCTCGTCAGCCTGAACAGGCGGGGACCCTACCCAAACAAATCAGACCGCCTGATACAAGGAGGCCCCTTCTATACTCAAGGGTCTTTTCCCCCGCGCGCTCTCATACTCGCATCTCAAAACGCAAACGATAGTTTAAAAAAAAAATCAAGCAAGAATAACGATATCCGCCTGCTCGAGCTGGTGACATGACAGACCAGTCCAACCATCACGGGCAGCTCGGCCATGGTCACTCGCCCGCCGAGTCGCGGCCTGGCCCCGGCTTGCCTCACAGTCGTCGCTTCGACGGTGCGTATACCCGCCTCTTTACGTTTGTGCAACCTTTATCCGCTGACCGTCTACAAGAGTCGTGGGTCGAGCTATCATCCCAACCGTCGTCGTCGTCACTTTCGAGCGTCGATAATGAAATCGTCACGACCGGCCTTCTCGTCGGCGGCGGCCCCTTCCAGCGACGTCGCCGGCTTCAGCCATCGGCGCGATCACTGCCTCCACAGCAGACCATGCTACGCGTGGCCGATTCGAGCAGCCAGGGCGAGGAGGAAAGCGAGAGCGACGACGACGATGACGACGACGATGAGCACGCTCTAACGAGCTCGGCCGAGAATGTTCGCCCCTCCGGGAAGGAGCCATCGGATGACGCCGATGAAGAGTCGGACGACGGTGATAATGCAACCACACTCGGCCGAACGTCAGAGGGTCCCGCTCCAGTCTTCCGCCCACATCCCAACGCCTTTTCCCACCCGCCCGCCGGCATGGCTCAACGGAGCTACTCGACCAGCTCAGCCCAGCCTCCTCATCCACACAGCTCCTTCCGGCGCTCGTCCTACCCCCATCGGTCGCAGAACAGAGGGGGTCACCGCGGGGTCCCCAGCTTCATGTCGCCCTCGGCACGTGAAGATAACGACGCCGCGCTGCGGGCTTCTCTCACCACATTACTCTCGTGCGCGGCTGCTGCCAGAGGCCTACCCAAGAAGGAAGAGACAGGTGCCGACCGTGCGACGCGCGCAGGCGTCGTTCCCAGTACTCAGCCCATGGAGCTGAGGTTCATGCCCGAGTCTGAGCTCGCCGGCGAGGACAAGGAGAAGGAGACCTCTACCACCACCCCGGGTCGTCATCGTCGTCGTCCATCGCCCGGCCGCACAGGCACCGTGTCGCCCAAATCAAAGCGGTCTGAATCGGCGGGCCGAGCTGGTTCGCGCCCCGCCAAGAAGAAGCGCACCGTAGCTGCTACGGCTGAGGAGGCAGCGCTCATGTCTCCGACGCTGCTCAGCTGGGTGGTCAGCGCTGGTGTCGTCGTCCTCGTGTCCGTTGTCGGCTTTGGTGCTGGTTACGTGATTGGTCGCGAGGTCGGGCGGGAGGAAGCACGTGAAGCTGCTTTGGCGGCGGCTAGCTTTGGAGGTGTCAGCGACACGACATCCGCCAGCAGCGACATGATACGATCCTCGTCCGGGCTCCGAAGACTCCGGTGGGGCGCCGTAGGAAGGAGCATCGTGGCCCAAGCCCAGGGCGTGCGGTTGTGAATGATTTTGCTAGCGAGCCGGGATGAAAAATAATGTTGTCTTTTTTTCTTTTTAATCTACGCGTATATATGGAGTTTTACTCTTGCTCGAGGAGTTTTTCGTGGCGTGATTTAAGGATTGGTCTGATATTCTGGGCTTTTATTTTTATTTTTTTTTCCTTGGGGAAGATGTTAGCCGCTCTTTCTATATCCCTAGCATCATGAATAGTATGGTCCATAACAACGGAACGTGGCACTACATAGATCAGATGTGATTTCAGAGTTCTCGTAGAGGGATGCCGGCCTTGAAGTTATCGATGTAGTCAGATGCGGGTTCTTTTTGCCAATATGCTTTGGGGTCTTGAGGAAAGGTCTTTAAGAAGACGGAGAATCAAAGCATCACTCATGAATCATTCTGGAAAATATCGCTGCCTACCAGTGATAGTGACGGCCATGTGTTGCAGATTAGGTCTCAGTCTCGTTCATTCTTCTGGATACGAGGATTGCGGCTGCTGCAGTTGGACAAGTACATGATGTACGAGGCGTAGGAGGTGGGATAACTTGGTACCTCTATATGAGTAGGTACTGCCTGCTCTTAGCAGATCTACTGTAATTCTCCCAATCTATCTGTGACTTGCATACGTATACTACTATACTATTTGCTATTGAAAAAAATAATAGAATTAAAAAGAAACTCCGATCGAGGATCTTTAGGGAAATGGGACCAATTTTCTTAATTTGTTCACTGTTTTCTCCGGTATACCTGTGTACTTGGTCGAGCAGACCGCCGTGGGTATCCGCTAGGTGGCGTGTCCACTTATACGCTATTCGAAAACGATAACGATGATGCAGCCGCCAAAGCAAAGACTCGCAAAAACGAATACGAGCCGACTGGTCGTCACCGTAGTAGTTAGGTGATAGTAGCAGCCTGCTGTTGGTCCTCTCTAGCCCCCACCACACCACTACAACCCCCCCTGGGGGAAGAAGAGGGGGCCTACAGCCAGCGGGGTCGTCGGGTACGACATCGCTGCAGCCAACTGATCAGTGACGGGCAAAGCAAATCAGCCAACAATCTCCTTGACTAAGCCGAATCGGTCTTTTTTTTTTTAAAAAAATAAAATCAAAACCCTTTTTGGTGCCTCGTACTCTCGACAGAAAAATGCATCTCAAGCCCCCTTCCCCCTTTGCTCACACCTCGAAACCTTGAACCGTCCACCAGCAACTATCCTCCCTGTGGAACATATCGATAAATATAAAGAAGAAAAAAAAAAACCCCCCAAGAGCACTGGTCTTGTCAGAACCTCGCTCGAAAACATCGGTCACCCCTTTGTCAGTCGTCACCATGGGCCTCGTCCACGCCGCCGCCGCGAGCCACCCGCTCCTCGTCGAGTTCCGCGCCCAGGGCCTCTTCGTCCAGTCGGCCATTGCCCTGCTCGTCCTGCTAGTCCTCTCCGTGCTCATCAATGTCGCGAGCCAGCTGCTATTCGTCGACAAGAATGAGCCGCCCTTGGTCTTTCACTGGTTTCCCGTGATTGGGAGCACCATTACCTACGGCATGGATCCTCCTGCATTTTTCCATGCCAATCGTGAAAAGGTGAGCTGCCTTCTCCAAAATGAGAATCACAAAAAATGTGACATGAAGCAATTTCTCATACATAATTTACCTTTGTTTAGTATGGCGACGTCTTCACATTCGTTCTTCTCGGTCAGAAAACCACCGTCGCTGTTGGTGTCGCTGGCAACGACTTCATCCTCAACGGAAAGCTCAAAGACGTAAACGCCGAAGAAGTCTACAGCGTCCTGTGCACTCCTGTATTTGGCCGCGATGTCGTCTACGACTGCCCCAACGCCAAGCTCATGGAGCAGAAGAAGGTACAAGGCGTCCTTTACCTATTCACCCAACCTCGGACAACTTGCTGACCCTTAATCTCTGCTACAGTTTATGAAAATCGCCCTCACGACCGACGCCTTTAGATCCTACGTTCCCATCATCTCAAACGAGGTGCAGTCCTACTTTGAAAAGAACGCCAACTTCAAGGGCAACTCCGGCGTCCTCGACATCACCAGCAAAATGGCCCAAATCACAATCTTCACCGCATCCCACGCTCTCCAGGGCTCGGCCATCCGCGACCAGTTTGACGAGTCCCTGGCCGACCTCTACCACGACCTCGACATGGGCTTCTCCCCCGTCAACTTTATGCTTCACTGGGCACCCCTACCTTGGAACCGCCGTCGTGATCACGCTCAGCGTCATATTGCCAAGATATACATGGACACCGTCAAGCGGCGTCGCGCAAGTAAAGTCGACGACGGTGAGCTCGACATCATGAAGCATCTCATGAACTCGACCTACAAGAATGGAACGCCCGTCCCCGACCATGAGATTGCCCACATGATGATTGCACTGCTCATGGCCGGCCAGCACTCGTCCTCCTCCACCAGCTCCTGGATGATGCTCCGCCTGGCCCAGAACCCTCAGATCATGGAAGACCTCTACCAGGAGCAGATCCAGGTCCTCGGCGCCGATCTTCCACCTCTACAGTACGAGCAGCTCTCCAAGCTCCCGCTCCACCAAGGCATCGTCAAGGAGACCCTTCGCCTACACGCTCCCATCCACTCTATCCTCCGTGCCGTCAAGCAGCCAATGCCCGTTCCCGGCACAAAGTACGTCATCCCAACCTCACACAGAGTTCTGGCCGCTCCCGGCGTCTCTGCCAGCGACCCGATCTTCTTTCCCAACCCCGACCGCTGGGATCCCCATCGCTGGCTACCCGGCTCGCCCAATGCCCCAACCATCTCCCGCACCGACAACGACGACGAGAAGGTCGACTACGGCTACGGCATCGTCAGCAAGGGCGCCTCATCTCCATATCTGCCCTTTGGCGCCGGCCGTCACCGCTGCATCGGCGAACAGTTTGCCTATGTCCAGCTTCAGACGATCCTGGCGGAAACGGTGCGTCTGTTCAAGTTTGAGAACGTCGACGGCGGGAACGGCATTGTCGGCACCGACTACTCATCGCTCTTCTCACGGCCTCTATCACCTGCCAAGATACGCTGGACGCGCAGGAACTAGAGTAACAAGAATAGAAAAATGACGGGGTCGTTCGGGATTTCTTGTACATAAATTTGTCGACTGGGAGGCTTTATGCCCTTTTTTTTTTTGCTCTCGAGGATTTGGAGTACTGCCGAAGCAGTTTAGATGGCTCACTATTGGCGTTTTTTTTTTGAACCCTCAAATTAATACGTAATATCTTGGACATGAGACGTACACTTCGTGACGAAGACGATTACATCCTTTATATTTCATTAAAACTTGTCCATGCCGGAAAAAACGCTACTATTGATGCGGTATCGCTAATGCAATGTTCCAAGAGACAAACAATCCATGCACCAAACAGACGGCAACTCTCTCTGCTTCCCGTATAAACTCAAGTCAGCCAATGTGCAGCGTAAAAGACTTTCCACATCTTTCCTACCCAAAAAAAAAAGAAAAGTAGAAAAGACAATAAAAAATAAGCTCTGCCTTCTATTCGCAACTCCCACTACGCAGCTTTTCTCCCTCCAAAAGTCAAGAATGAGCACCTCAACTCTCCAAGTTCTGCAGCGGCACGTACCCGCCCTCCTCCTTGCCGCCGCCCCTCCCTCGTCGCCAGCGCAGCATGTCCCTCGCCCATGCGACGACGACGGCCGCGCCGCCGGGGCCGTCGTGCCAGCGCAGCCCGCCGGTGCGCTCGGCGGCGACCTCGTCCATCCAGCGCGGGCGCCGCCAGAGCTTGAGCAGCAGGCTCGACACGACGACGCTGACGGAGGAGCAGGCCATGGCGAAGCCGGCCATCATGGGGTGCATGTGGACGCCGAGCGGGAGGAAGAAGCCCATGGCGACGGGGAGGCCGACGAGGTTGTACAGGCACGCCCAGCCGAGGTTCATCTTGATGCGCCGGAAGATGCTGCGGGTGAGATCGAGCGCTGCGGGGACGGCGATCAGGTCCGTCGGCCGCATGAGCACCACGTCCGCCGCCTCCATGGCCACGTCCGTGCCCGAGGCCATGGCGATGCCCACGTCCGCCGTCGCCAGCGCCGGCGAGTCGTTGATGCCGTCGCCGATCATGGCGACCACCTCGCCCTGCGACTGCATCTGCCGGACGATGGACTGCTTCTGGTCCGGCGACACGCCGGCGAAGACGTCCTCGTCTGGAATGCCGATCGCCGCGGCCACGGCGAGTGCGGTTGAGCGCTGGTCGCCGGTGACGATGGCCGTCTTGATCTTCATGCGGTGCAGCACGGAAATGGCCGCCGCCGCGCCGTCCTTGATGGTGTCGGACAGGCACAGGTGGCCGGTATACTGCCCGTCGACGGCCACAAATATGCTGGTGGTGCCGGCGGACGATGCGCGTCCTGCGAGCTTCCTGCCCGTCTTACCCGTGGTCGCGTAGACGTTGAGCTGCTCGGCAGCCTCGACCGCGTCCTCGGGCACGGCGATGCCATTGTCGTTGAGGTGCTTGAGGTTACCGGCAACGACGCGGTACCGCGTGCGGTCGGCAGACACGGCGGGCTCGACCTGCGCGATGACGCCCCTTCCGACACTGATGCTGAAGTCGCCGACGCTACCGGCGATGGCGCCATCCGGGCCGACATTGAGCTCTTCTCTAGCGGCGTTGAGGATGGCCTTGCCAACGGGATGCTCGCTGCCCATCTCGGCGAGACCGACAATCGCCCACCAGAGGCATTTCGTGGCGTCATTGACGTCCCACTGCGGCGCAAGCGTCATGCGCGCCACGCTCATCTTGCCGGCCGTTATAGTGCCGGTCTTGTCAAAGACAATCTTCGTTACCTTGGTGGTACGCTCGAGCGCCTCGCCGCCCTTTATGAGGATGCCGTTCTCGGCACCCACGCCGGTGCCGACCATGACAGCGGTAGGTGTAGCAAGACCCAGCGCGCAGGGGCAGGCAAAGACAATGACTGATATGCACAGCTTCACGCAGACCATGATCTTGCCGCCGCTGGCGTTTTGCAGAAAGATCTGCGGAGGGTGAGAGAGCACGTGCGAGAGAACCATCCAGATGAGGAACGTAGAGAGTCCAAGAATGAGAATCGTGGGCACAAAATAACCGGCGAGGGTGTCGGCGACTTGCTGGATGGGTGCACGGGTGGTCTGCGCATCCTGAACCAGTCTCACAATTTGGCTGAGCTGAGTATCGCGACCAGCACGAGTGACGCGGAAGTCGATGCGGCCATTGCCGTTGACGGTGCCGCCGATGACATTGCTGCCAAGCCGCTTCTGTACGGGCATGGCCTCACCCGTCACCATGCTCTCGTCGACGTATGTCTCGCCTCGAACGATGGTGCCATCGGCGGGGATCTTGTCACCGGGACGGATTATGACAATGTCATTGAGCTCGAGCAGCTCCGTCGGGACAGACTTCTCCTCTTGTGCAGAGCCCTCGGCACCAGCCGTGTGTGGCCCTCTGGAAGGCGAGCCACTACTTGACTTGGCCCAGGCTTCAGCAGCTTTCTCTGCGGCGATGGGGTCGGCATAGATTGTAGCCATAGACGGGGCGAGAGACATGAGGCGCGAGAGGGCCTTGGAGGTCTGACCCTTGGCACTGTTTTCGAGGTACCGACCAAAAGTGATGAACGTGATGAGCATGGTGCTCGTATCAAAGATTGTGCTAGGCCGTGAGTGAGGAGGCATGAAAAGAGACACCAGCATAGCACAGACGCTAAAGAAGAAGGCACAAGAAGTACCGAGAATGACGAGAACATCCATGGTTGGAGAGCCATGCCGTACCGACTTGTAAGCAGAAATGTAGAAGCGCTTGCCGACCCCAAACTGCACGGGAACAGTAAGGCCCAGGCAGATAACATCGCCCAGGTAGATGCCGGGAAGTAGTGGAACATTTCCGAAATCCAGACCTGGCAAGACCATTGGCAATATCATGCCGATGAAAAATACTGGTATGGCAAATATAAGCGATGTTCTAAATGCTGTCCTCCATTCCGTAATTTCGCGAGTCTTGGCCAGAGACTCGAGCTGCGCATTGTTGTCCTGATTTTCGGCAACAAGCGCATTCAAGCCTTCTTTCTCTACCGCGTCGACAATCCCACGTAGTCCAATGACCGATGGGTTGTACGTGACGGACAGTCTGTCCGTTGACAGGCTAAGAGATGCAGCTTTGATACCGCAGATGCTTTGGAGCTTGGTCTCAAGGTCTCTAGCCTGCACGACGTCTGGGTTTCCATAAATCTTGAATTGCGACGTGGTCGTGCCGGCACCAGCGTCTTGTACGACGAATTGTGTGGACAAAACGGCAGCATCGAACCCGCAATCCTCTATCATCTCTGCAATTTTTTCGGCCGACAATATCGTGACATCGTGTGTAATGACGGCTCGCTCAGCGAGCAGGCTAATGTTGAACTTGTGAATGCCTTCAATGCCCTTGAAGCCACCCTCGACAGCTGAGGTGCACGCGCCGCATGTCATTCCCTCAATAGCAACCGTTGTCGTCGCAATACTGCTCGAGCCGGTTTCCCCTTTCGACTTCGTCTCCGGCGCTACAGACACGCTGTCTATGATCTCGGCGCCGAACCCGCGGTCTTCGATGATCTCGGCAATCTGCTCGGCGGTAAGAAGATCAGGGTCATGCTCGAGGACGGCTCGCTCGGACAGCAGAGATATGCTAAAGTTTTTGACGCCGGGTATGTCCTTGAAGCCCCCCTCGACGGCGGAGGTGCAGGCGCCGCAGGTCATGCCCTCGATGGCAATCGTGGTGGACCGGGTGTTTGGCTCGAAAGATATGCTTGCGTGGCGCGAGACGGCAGGGCTCGGCAGGTCGGTGGCGAGAACTTCGGCGTCGAAGCCCCGGTCCTCGATGGTCTCCTGGACCTGCTCGGCGGAGAACTTGGCAGGGTCGTGCATGACGACGGCGCGCTCCATGACGAGGCTGACCGAGACACTGCCGACGCCGTCGATGCCCTTGAAGCCAGCCTCAACGGCAGAGGTACAAGCGCCGCAACTACAAGATGAAAAAGGTCAGCGACTCGAGCGCCGACTTTGCCGAGTACACTCACGTCATGCCGCTCACGCGCAGCGTGGTGGTGGCCATGTGTGCGGTCGAGGCGTTGGTCGGCGTCGCGGACAGCCGACCAGGCGCCAGCTTGGGCACCTCGATCTGAGCAGAGGGAGCCATTTCGAAGGGCGTTGTTAAGTCAGAGCCGTCAGTTTCCGGCGGCTTTGCTCGCAGGCGCGGCCCTTGAGTGGCGCGGAAAAAAAAACCTTGAGAATGATATGGTGTACGCAATCCGAAAATGAGGTTGTCGGGACAAAAGGTGGTTACGGTTGAATGGGACACGGGCCTGCCTTGTTGTACCTACAGTGGTACTGTACCTACTAGTACTAGTAGTACTGCACTGTACTCTTTGAGCTTTGGCTCGTCCGCTCGCTATGAATTTCCAGGCCACCTAGCGGTAGGTACCCCATTGCTACTGACTCTACAGAACCTCTACATGCGGTGGCCAAAGAATCCTAATGCTACACTCCATTAGTACTACGTTTAACATGGTCGAGTCGGCTTTTTTTATTTGTCCAGCCCTTGCTCTACTATAAGTTAGCAAGGGTGCGAGGCTACCTAGTGGTAGTATTAGTAATTTGAGGAATAGCCGCCCAATCTGTCATTACTACTATTCAATCCTTCGAATCAAAACCCTGCAACGACAGCGCCGTGGTTGCGGCTCGTCCGGACAAGAGACGGGACAAATTTTATCTGCGAGTGATTTCCTTCACGTCATCTTTCAAAAAGTACTATATGATCAATGCTGATGAGCACACAGAGCCTCTTCATCTGCCCATCCCCTATCCTCGACGCTTCGGCCCTTGCTAATATAGTGCTGTACGATATGGCGGGAATAGCCTCTGCGCTAAAGACGAGGCTTGCAGTAGCTTTCTTCACTGCAGCGATGGAGCATAAATTGCATTGACCGCTACCACTTCGCACGGTCATCCCACGCATGAAAATACAGGAGGGCTCATGGGCTCCTCATCTCCCATTACATCCATAGTGGAGTCTGCCGCCTCTTGTTTCCAGCTCATGAGGCCCCAGTTTCGTGAGGCCCCAGTTCCATGAGGCCTATGCAACTCTCCTAATGAGAGGCTGTAGCTTTCTTTGTATATCAAAGGCGAAGGCGAGTCCCGCAGCAAAGCCCACTAACAGTAGTCGTGGACAGTTTTACAGCGAGTCTACAGTTATGGGTAACTACTATGTACCAAATTGAAACAAAGACTTATTGGTGCCCATTCATCCATTGGGACAATCTTTGCAGTGAAAGACTGCAGAACAATAACCGCTCCATCCGGATGAACTGCGCCATACATGCTAGACTTATCTTCTCGGTGGACCAATACATGTAGTGGCGACTACCACCTGGAAGTAAAGACCCTGTAACTCGTCTACTCTGGTGGCTATGATGCACGACAGGTGGCGGCCTACCCTAGAGTACAGCCTATCACAATTAACGTCTACTGTCGAGTCATTCTATAATATTGGTAGTAGTATTCTGATGAGCTGGGAGGAGTCGTGTCCTAGTATTTGATTTTATTAAAACATCAAGGGCCATACATCGTGAGAGTTGGACCCGAAATGAACAACAGCGTAGCCAGCGTATTTCTAGGTGGCGTGGGCAAACGTCTGTATCAGCATATGAGAAAGATTCATAGACAACCCATAACACTGGGAACAACCCCAAATCAAGCAATGAGGCAATAATCTGGTGCCTCCGATATTTCATACCTCTCCACCATCCATCCATATCCCCGGCACGATTGTGAAGCCGGAACGTGCACCGCGTCAAACGGAATGGCCCCGCTTGTCTAGCCACCCACCTGTATCTGATCGACCACCAACGTCACAACAACCATCGCCTGCGCGCCACCGCATCAGCTCCAAGCCGACCACCATGGAGCAGACCAAAGCTCTAAATGCTCTGGAGGCAAGTCACTGCATCCACACTCATCACGTCGGACGCTCTATCCAGCCCTTGCCCACCGCCCCTCATCAGTACCTCAATCCACTGACGCTTGCCTTGCCACGCTTCGCAGCCCTTCCTCGCCCTCTCCAGGTCCGCAGCCTCGCCGCGCACAGCCGCCGAGCTCATCGAGCGGGCCACCTCGGCACCCGACACCTACATCTTCGCCGAGCTCCTCCACTCGCCGCGCCTGCAGTCCCTCGCCGCGTCCTGCCCCGCCGAGCTGCAGCCGCACCTCGACCTCCTGCGCGTCTTCTCATACGGCGACTACCGCACCTACCTGGCGACGCCGGGCCTGCCGCCGCTCGGCGACGCGCAGCGCCTCAAGCTCCGCCAGCTCACCCTGCTGTCGCTCGCCGCGTCCGGCCGCCGCCGGGACCTCTCGTACGCCCGGCTGCTGGACAGCCTGCGCCTCGACACGCCGCAGCAGCTCGAGACGCTCGTCACCACCGCCATCTACGCCGGGCTCCTCGACGCCCGCCTCGACCCGGCCCGGCAGCGCGTCCAGGTCACCCGCGTCGCGCCCCTGCGGGACCTCGCCCCCGGCGACGCCGCCGCCGTGCTCGACGCCCTGCGCCGCTGGTCCGCACGCTGCGAGTCCGTGCTCGCCGACATCGAGGCGCACGCCGGCGCCATCCGCGCCGAGGCGAGGAGCCGCGAGGTGGAGGCGCGCACGGCGCGGGACAGCCTGGCCGCCGCGGTGGCGGCGCTGCGCGAGACGGGCGGTGCCGCGCCGGAAGCCGCGCCGGTGAGGGACCCGCGGGCCGTGCTGGAGAGGCTGGGCTCTAGGACGGAGTCGGCCGAGGCGTCAATGATGGATCTGGATGCCGCGTCGGTGGCGAGTGATGAGGGCAAGCAGAGGGCGAACAAGAGAAGAATGTAGCTCTGGTCGGGATGAAAAGCTGTGGTGAGACATGGGGGTTTTCGAGGTATACAGGCCGCACATTGGTTGATCTTGGCGTCTCTAGCATGGAAGAAGCATGGGAAAATGACCGAGCATTATGGCGCAGGTAGAGACTTTACTTTTACACGATGCACAAAGGTGCGCTAATGACATACACTACATGAATAAACACGAATATCACGCCAACTCTAGTCCGAGTCTTTTCAAGAGTCTTAATATTGGTCACATTTCTCCCTGCTTGCTAAGAAAGCGTTGCAAGTTATTACTAGGCCGATGGGCTGATTCATACACATCTGATGCCACTCATTAAAGAGGATCGGGCAAGTTCTAGATTATCCTCGACAATGGTATTTACTGGTGATCAGAGTTTTGAAAATGATTAAGAAATGGTTCAGTTGTCAGAAGAAGGAAACCTGTGACGGAATAGACCTCGCTCAATATCAAGTCAGCTTGCTCAATGATAACCGTTCGCCCTCCACTACGTCCCCTTTTCTTCGTAATAGTCATTAAGTAAGGATATGAAAAATAAAGCAAATATGTGACGAATCTGGTCATCGACAAAGCTAAATGTACGACGATTTATCACCCGCAGTGTCTCACAATCTCTTGCCCGGGACCAGGATAAACAAGACGCAGAGAGCGGCGTCGACTAGAGCGGTGACGAAGAGGACGACCAGTGCTCGTTTGATTAGAAGAGTGCGTACGTAAGGCTCGCGGATGCGTGAAAAGTTGAAAGGCGTGTATTCGCTGAAACCGAGCAGCGCCATGGCAGGATCCAGCGAGTATTGATACGAGGCGAGAAAATAGACTCCCACGGTGAATGGTAAAATGACCTGAAAAGTTCCGAGTCAGCAAGACAGCCTTGTTGATCGTCACGTGAACACAGGAGAGCAGTCTTACCCAGCATCTTGTTGCTCTGCTCTTGTTGAGAAAAATGAGCACAAAGGCAGTCCAAAAGGCGCCAAACATGGCAACGAGCCCGAGGATCAGTCGTAGCACAAGAGTGGGAGGAATCAGGTTCCCCAGGGCTTTCATGCGCAGAAACCCTGGAAAGGCGTCGCGCTCCATGGCCTGGAAGACGTAGTCCTTGGCCACGTCAAACACCTCAGGGTCGTCTCGCCCGTGCTCCTCGATGGCACTGATGACGTCCTGCGTGATGGACCCGGGCAGAATGATCTCGCGCTCGGCCCCCGGCAGCAGGAAAGTGTACAGGATCTTCTCAGCAGAACCTCGGATGTCCTGACGGGCTACCGTATGCGCCGGCGAGTTGGAGTCCGTCATGTCGCGGGTGCTGCCGAAGTTCGGGCTCGGGCGTGCCGGACCAGCCATGCCGGTGCCACTATGCGGAGAGTCTCGGGATTCCGTCTGTTCCTCGCGAAGGAAGGCCGACATTTGGGCGTCCTGGTCTTTTTCCTTTTCTGTCGCATACATGGACGGACCGGCTGGTCGTGGTTCCAGGTCGCCTAGGTTGTCGAGTATTGTCGATGAGCGCTTCGAGCCTCGCTCCATGTCGGGTGTGGCGATGAGGACGGATCGTCGAAGCTCGCGAACATAGTGCCTGCAGAGAGACATGTGCTGCGCGACATCGAGCCTTGATGATTGTTCAGTTGATTTCGGCCGGTCGCCATATTTTGCAGCGAAGCTTACCAGAAATCGAGATAGTCGACCGACCGTTGCTGATCTCGCATATAAATGTAAAAAGAGAATAAATCTACAGGTGGTAGTGTCCTCCGGCTCAACACCTCGAAGAGGGTCGGCAATCTGTTGCGGGAGAGGTCTGGCTGCGCCGTGGACGACGCGCCCATGCTTGATCCTCCGACCATCGTGACTGCAGATAACCAACTGTCGAATGTCAAACCGAATCGATGGCTAGATTATGCTCGGCGACGATACGAGGTCGTTGGCGGGGCTAAAAAAAAAGGGTTTGCTACCGTGAGAGGCTGGAGGCAAACGCGGCCAAGTGGTGTTTCACCAAGCCCGTCACACGTCTCCTTGAATTTCCGGCTTGCTAGATACTTAGCTAGCTTCAGCGCGCGTGTCGGCAGAACAGTGTTGAAGAAACGAGCGACAATTGAAAAGAAAAAGAGCGTTGGTGACTTCACTGCCTAGACGCAGTGTGAGGAGGACTACAATGAGGTAATTGTTATCGCCCAGCTCCCGGGGCGGCACCTCTCTGGTCAGGCAGCTACCGAGATTTTTTGGAATGCATGAACCGGACTGCTGCG
Organism: Niveomyces coronatus; assembly: GCA_018831755.1. Lineage (NCBI taxonomy): Eukaryota > Fungi > Ascomycota > Sordariomycetes > Hypocreales > Cordycipitaceae > Niveomyces > Niveomyces coronatus. The sequence continues at coordinate 21,604 of JAFEME010000047.1, read as the reverse complement.
AACAACAAGGGCGATTGGCATTGAGCGGGTCATCGACTGCTGTAGCAATAATACCGGGGGGCCCATCTGGCGATGCTGGCGGGCTAGAGCCTGGAGGTACCTGAAAGACCCGCTGCCAGAGTAAAAGAGTTTCTCACGTGACTTACATCTGGCAGCTGCAGGTGCTGTAGCCCTGATTGGCTCGCTACCTCTCCACCCACCAGATTCTCCAAGCCTGCCCTACGCACAAAGATTTTGCGGATTTTGAGAAGCCGACCGAACTACCCTCGACATCATTCAACCGACCAGACCTTGAAGAGACGATCTATAGGTACGAGACCACAGCACCGCAATTCTCCCGAACCTCTCCACGGAAGCGAATTTCTCTCCGCCAACGACGTCGCATGCACGCCGCCTCCGCGCCGCAACCATTTTATATACCAGAAACTGACCCGTCCGTCGAACCTTTGCAGAAATGTCGTCCAAGAAGCCCACCGGAAAGGCCCAGCGCTCCGCCATCGCGGACGTTGTTGCCCGCGAGTACACCATCCACATGCACAAGAGAGTACGTTTTGCGCCTCCCGCCAAAGCCGCATACACGACAACTGCGAATCTACTGCGGCGGTTACCGATGAGGAAGCCGTTGGGGCTAACACTTGCGAATCCAGCTACATGGTGTCACCTTCAAGAAGCGCGCTCCCCGCGCCATCAAGGAGATCCGGGATTTCGCCGTCAAGGCCATGGTACGACTGCCCCCCCCCTTGCACACCTCACCGGCTGCGATGATCAGAGCGAACGAATCTCTTACTTCGAGAGCGATGCGACGATTACGGGACCTCTCTCCGCGCGGGACATGCTTGCTGACGGCGGATGAATAGGGCACCTCCGATGTCCGTCTGGACCCCGCCCTGAACAAGAAGGTCTGGGAGAACGGTGTCAAGGGTGTCGCTTATAGACTGCGCGTCCGCATCTCCCGACGACGTAACGACGAGGAGGGCGCCAAGGAGAAGCTTTACAGCTACGTCCAGGCTGTCAACGTCAAGGACGTCAAGGGGCTCCACACAGTCCTCGTCGAGGAGGACGCAGCATAGAGCGACCCCGACGGGGGAGGGGGAGGATGAATGTTGGCGAGGGGGCGTTGATTTTTACGAAGACAACAAAACAAAACACTACTGAAACGAATGAAATAAAAAAATGGAATAAAATTTACAACTTTTTTTCGGCCGTCGAAGAATGGTTTCTCTTGTTCTTTTTTCCTTCCTTTTTTTTTTCCTTCGGTTGGGCATGGCATTCTGGAGTTGCAACCGGCTTTGTAGCTTTTCACGCTGATATAAAGAATAACAGAAGAATTGTGAAACGACTTGGCTGAATTACGGAATTGAGATACAGTGAATGCACTGTTGCAGGCGCGCCAACGGTGGTTACTGTACGGTCTGCCACGCATATAAATCATCGTATTGTCTAGTCAATGACAATTAGAGAGTGACAACCAGTTCGTAGCGCATCAAGGGGGAATTCTTGCTCAAAAGGCAATCGTAGCAATGCTAGCGCAACTCGGTACTATTACAAGTCGTGGCGCATAATTCTCAAGTGACAACCAAGACCCAATAACGCCCGCAAGCTCATGCACGCAAAATGTTCGCTGTCAATCAGAGATTGTTACACTTCACTCGTCTTCGACATCTCGGTGCCTGGCTAGAACCTTGCGCTTAAACTCATCGGCGTCGTTGTCCCAGAGCTCAGCGGCTTCACCGTTGAGCGGCGAGGAGCTTTGATTAATGTCAGCGAGATGCTCGTTCTCGAGGAAATGAAGGAGTCTTTTTGGATATGGACTCACTTGTTTGGTTCACCAAGAAGGCTTTGCAAACTGAGGAGGACGGTCTGGATGTTGTAGGCAGCCGTCCACTTGTCCTTGAGAATGTCCAGGCAAATGCGCCCCGAGAAGTCGACATTGGGGTGGTATATGGGCGTCTTGAAGAGCACGGTCGGCGGAGCGTAGGGGTAATTAGATGGAAAAGCAAAGCTGAGCTTCATGACGAGGCCAGCGTAGGGTGTGTCGTCGGGGCCCTCGATGGTGGCGGTCCATGAAAGCAAGTTGCCATCGGCCGAAGGAAACGCAGAGACGCCCGGCGCAGGAGATGTCATGAGCTGCATGAGTTCGGTTTGCAAGCTACATACGAATTAGTCTTCAAATCCTGCATGCTGCGCAGTACAGCTCTCCGTCTTGACTTGCAGGCCGCAGACGGAAGCAGTGTGGACTCGGAGACGTACCGTTTAGTGACGCTTTGCGAGTCGGGTCCCTTGCGGGAGACGTTGAGCTTAGCAGCCTCCACGCTGCCAGGCATTGTGTTTTGGTTCTCTTCTATGGTGTAGTCCATTTGGATAGTGCTGAGAATGTTCCGTGGTGGTGGCAGAGCAGGATGAGCGAGGACGAGTGATGAAATAGGTAGTGCGGACGGGGGAAAACCTGAGGCTGGGAAAGAGATCGCTGAGCTGAACCGGGACGGCTAGGGTATATGAGTTGCAAATGCTAGAGCAGTGACTGCAGCCGAATGCGGTGACTTGGAGGGGATCGTACAAGCGTCGACGTCGCTGATGTCGATATAATGAAATGGACCTCTGAGAAAAAAAAACGAGGAAAGATGTCGAATTTGTGGCAGCACGAGAAAGCAATTGATCAGCAAGATGATTCTCAAGAAAATGCCTTTAATGACGATATTTATGAAGAAAAAAAAGCAGAGTATAGTAGGGGAGGGAGACGAGAGAGGTTGTTGGAAGCGGAAGCAGTAGCCCTCGCCCAGTTGACATTGAGACGCGGTGGAGCCGACCAGTGGCTGCAGCACATGCGCAGCGGTGTGCCCAGCAACGCCGGTTTTAGGGACCCAGGCAGGCCAGCGCTAACCGTCGCTGCAACAGCAGTGGCCCCCCTCTAGCCAATCGGTCCAGGTCGACGCCTCTGGGTCAAAACGCCCGGCGTCCCATAGCGTGTCAAAAAGAAGCGTCCTGCTCGACCTCGGAAAATAGAGCTGTATATCGGCCTCTTGATTTGCCATCCACTCGTCGTCGGTCATAGCATAGCGCGTCTCTGCTTCTTTTTGCCTGGGCAACACCGGACCCCTCGGTTTCTCCTCTGAAAACAGCTTTACGCGCTGGAGGGGTAACGCGACTTTTTTTTTTGTTAGGAAGCGCGTAACCGCATCCGACTACACGCAAACACCGGCCTCGATTGGCCACCAGCTTTCGGACCCTAACTTCCATCACCGCCTGAGTGCAATTTTCCTTGTTCGAAAATCCGACCGTGTCTCATCATACAGTTTTTTTTTTTTTACATCGAATTGCGATTCCATTTTATTCACTTCGATTCTGTTCAGAGCATCTCTCTAGCCATGGTACGTAGACATACTCCGAGGTTTTGCTTCCCGCATCGTTGTCAAACGCAACACCGCGGCAGTCACCAGCGCAGCCATCTGCTCTCTGTGTCACAATGCCATCCGATCTGACCAGCTCGCGTAGTCTCAATTAGATCCTCTACCGCGGGACCTGCCCTTCCGCATCATCTCCAAGACTGTCGGCCGCGGCGCATATGCCTCGTAGGTCCTCCTCCTCCCCCCCCTTTCCTCCTGAGTCCCAACCATGGCCCTCGAAGCACATGAAAACCCCAGCCTCTGATGAACACCCACCGATGAGAAAAAAAAATCTTTCTTTTGGCCCGGCGCCCCATGTAGAATCAAAAAAGCCATCCCACTCGACTCCCAGAACCCCGTCTTCGCCGTCAAGCTCATCCACAAGGGCTACGCCGTCCGCCACGGCCGCGTCTCCGCCAAGCAGCTCGCCATGGAGGTCTCGCTGCACTCGCACGTCGGCCAGCACCCCAACGTCATCGAATGGTTCGCCTCGGGCGAGGATCCCTCCTGGCGCTGGATCGCCATGGAGTACGCCGAGGGCGGCGACCTCTTCGACAAGATCGAGGCCGACGTCGGCGTCCGCCAGGACATCGCCCAGGTCTACTTCTGCCAGCTCGTCGGCGGCGTCAGCTTCGTCCACTCCAAGGGCGTCGCCCACCGCGACCTCAAGCCCGAGAACGTCCTCCTCTCCCGCGACGGCAACCTCAAGCTCGCCGACTTTGGCATGGCCACCATGTTCGAGTACAAGGGCCAACGCAAGATGAGCACCACCCTCTGCGGCAGCCCCCCCTACATCGCCCCCGAGATCATCGCCTGCGGCCGCCCGGACAGGAAGACGTCGGCCTCCAGCGCCGGCAAGTACTCACCCGACCTGGCCGACGTCTGGTCCTGCGGCGTCGTCCTGTTTGTTCTGCTCGTCGGCAATACGCCCTGGGACGAGCCGTCATCCAACAGCTGGGAGTTCACAGAGTACGCAAAGTCCGGCGGCCATAGCACGGATGACCTGTGGAGGCGCGTGCCGCCAGAAGCACTTTCATTACTACGTGGTATGATGTGTATAGATACAGGGAAGCGCTTTAGCTTCGCCAAGATTCGCCAGCACCCCTGGTACACGCGGCACAACCCGCTGCTGACCTCGGACGGCCGCATCGCCGACCCCATCAACCTCGCCACGCAGATGCTCGAGAGCCTGCGCATCGATTTTACAAAACAGCCGCGCCCGTCGCAGGGACAGCCATCATCAACACCCAGCGACGACGACAGGATGGATGTCGACACAGGCATGAATGCTGGCCGGTTTGCCGCCACCCAGCCCGACGTGCCCATTGTCGACACCGACTGGGACTTTGAGCGCCCGGCCCTCCGTTCCATGGCGGCGCCCTCGGCCTCCCTCCCGCCGCGCGGCGCCGACCAGGATGCGCGTCGCATGATGCTCGACACGCTCGCGGACGAGCCGTCCATGTCGCAGTTCTCGCAGGCGCCCGGCCCCTCGATGACACTGACGCAGCAAGCCCGTCAGTTCCGCGACATCTGCCCCGCCGAGTCCCTCACGCGCTTCTTCTCGCACGTGCCGCCCGCGCACATCGTGCAGATGCTCAGCGACGCCCTGCACCAGCTCAACGTGCCGCTCGCGCCCGTCACGCCCAACCTGTACTCGGCCGGCCTGGTCGCCAGCATCAAGGTGCGCGCCGTCGACGGCCGCCAGCAGAGCCTGCACGGCGAGATCCAGGTGCACCGCCAGGCGCTGCCCGACGGGAGCGAGGTGCTCGACGTGCGCTTCACCAAGGTCAAGGGCGATCCGCTCGAGTGGCGCCGCTTCTTCAAAAAGGTCGTCGTGCTGTGCAAGGACGGGGTGTACGTGCCGGACGCTTAGATGGCGGTGCGGCGGTCAATGGCGGGCAGCATGAAGAGGCCGGAGCAGGCGGCTGCGAACGGCGGCGAGAGTATCGTCGAAATAGGTAAAATATCATCAGCATGCTGGACGGACAGGGAGATTGTAGCATAGCGGAGTCATGTTTTTCTTCTTCTTCTCGAATAATCGAAATATTTGAACAAAGTCATATCGAAAAATTAAAACTTTCCTTTTTTCTTCTCTTTTTTTTCCTTCTCGGCATAAGGTGAGAAGACGAAAACACGGTGGGAGATCATCAGTCTTGTAGTGCTGAAAGCAGGGGATTGTTGAGCTCGAGCTGCGCGGCGAGGTCGAGCATCTCGCCGGGCGAGATCCCAATCATGGTATCGGTCTGAAAGAGATCCCAGCCCGGCTCGTCGACCACACCGCTCGGAGTGAGTGGCGTGCCGAGGGCGTCATCATGTGTGTTTCCGTGGTCCGACATGTTGTGATCCTCCACGCCGGCAGCAGCAGCAGCAGCAGCAGCACCATTAGCCATACCGATGCTGCCCGCGCCGGGACGCGGGCCGCCGCTATTACTACCCGGCGGTGCGGGGGGCGTGAAGGCATTCATAAAGCACTCGAGCTGGGAGAGCTCCATCTTGCGGACGGGGGCGACGATGCTGCCCTTTGAGATCATCTTGTCGAGGACGCTCCGCATGTTCTCCTCCCAGTTGTCGTCGGGGACGAGGAAGGGGCAGATGCTGCGGACGAGGTAGAGCACGAAGGAGGAGGAGTAGGCGTCCTCGAGCTGGAAGGGCAGGAAGGCCTCGAGCAGGTCCTCGTCGCCGATGACGCGGAGGATGCGCAGGACGGTCTGGGCGGAGTTGACGCAGGACTGCAGGAGGGAGGCGACGGGGGTGGAGAGGACGACGGGCCCGGCGGCGACGACGGAGTTACTGCGCTTGATGTGCATGTGCAGGGCGCACATGACGAGGGGGCGGGTGGTGAGGACGACGCAGTGGTGGTAGGAGAGGAGGAGGCGGACGGCCATGCGGGAGGCCTTGCTGATGGAGCCCTGGAAGTGGGTCTCGAGGAGGGCGTGGACGTCGCGGGAGATGTCGGCGAGGTCGCGGAGGACGGACTGGGTGTTGGAGACGAGGGAGGAGCCGCCGTCGGAGTTGTTGGGGCCGACGCCGTAGATGGCGTTGAGGATGCGGGAGACGAGGCGGGCGAGGCGGACGTGGAGGGCCATGTTGCGGGCGTCGAAGCAGTCGTTGAGGTCCGAGGGGGCGCGGGCGGTGATGTCCTCGTCGCGGATGGACGAGGGCGCGCCCATGAGGGCGCCGAACTCGCGCTCGAGCTTGTAGACGACCCAGAAGATGAGGTTGCAGCGGCGCGAGTGGCGCTCGCCGACGACCTCGACGGGCATGTGGCGGTGCCAGCCCTCGATGATGCAGATGCGGAGGGCGTGGCAGATGTGCTGGAGGGCGCCGACGCGCATGTCGATGGACTGCAGGTAGACGGCGCCGAGGACGAGGGCCTGGACGGCGGTGACGGAGTCGGGGGCGAGGCCGGCGAGCTCGGGCATGAGGGCGAGGGCGCGGGCGGCGTACTCGTGGCCGGTGGGGGCGTTTGCGCGGCGGCGGCTGCTCTGGCTGGTGATGAAGACCTTGCCGTAGGCGAGGATGAGGAGGTACTGGGCGTACCAGTGGCGCGAGGCGGCGGCCTTGGCGGCCTGGTCGTCGTAGAGCTCGTGGAGCTCGCGCAGCCAGTCCTGCTCGTCGACGATGACGTAGAAGATGGAGCCGAGGTAGAACTTGGCCACGTTGAAGAGGAGCAGCGCGTAGTCGAGCGGCGGCAGGTTGGACACGTCGGGCGTCTCGTCCCAGCTGAGGGCGCTCCAGGAGAGCTTGTGGCCGGCGTCGAAGTGGCCCGGGTCGGGTGCGTAGCCCTGCTCGGGGAGGTGCTGGCCGAGGAGCGCGAGGACGCGGCGGCAAAAGGACCATGATGAAGACGGGCCCATGTACCCTGGCATAGTGTCAGGAGCAAAAGGGGGTGAAGAGGGACAGGAGCACGACGACTACTCACAGAATCTTCCCTTCATCTTGGTAAAGGTGTAGTCATTGTCCGCGAGGGGATTTTGCATAAAGGAGAGCTCAATGTTGTGGTGGTCGTCGGTGCTGCTGCCGCCATGACTGCTGTGATAGGACATGCGCCCTGTATCGGGAGCAAGTGATGGCGTTGGGTCTGTATGGTCTGTTTGTTAGAATGCCATGGAGAAGATCAAGGGTTACGGATGAAGCAGGCAGCTTTGTGAAAAATACGAACCGTTGCTGTCGAGACCTGGGTGATCACTGTAGTGGGCTACGTTTCCGGTATGCAGACCCAATGGTGTCCGGGATGGAGGAGTGCTGATGCTGGGGCTTGGCTGAACAAGAAGAGCATCGACGTCGAGCCGCCTGGGAGCGGCGATAGGGTCCAGTGCGCGATGCTCTTGTGCCTTGCGATTCTCAAGCTCGCGAAGATATCTTGCAGCATCGGTGATTAGTCAAAGTCTTTCAAGACATCCCCGGACGAGGCTTGAGCGCTGGGAGAATGGGGCCGAGAACTGGTGCCATCTATTCCTTGTCTCACCTCTCAGATACCGATATCCGCCTGGACTCGGCCATGAAGTAGCACTGCTCATTCTGTCTGGAGCAGCGGGAGCAGGGCTGCTCGCCGCTGCACTTTACTTTCATGGCTCTGCATCTCTCACATCTAAACGGAGACCGCGACAGGGCATCACATTGGTCAGCAATGGCTTTTCGATAAATTCTCGAGGTAAAAAAATTGAAGAACAAAAAAAAGGCGCCGGAATTGCCACCCACGCTTTGGAGACCTTGGGAGCTGTCCTCTTGGTGACGCCGGACGACGCCGGACGATTCATGATGGCTGCAAATCTGCCCTGCAGAGAAATGTCGTTACACCCGGACGGGGTCTTCCGAGAGCCAGAGGTCGATGCAACCAGTTCGTGACGGGAATATGTATATACAGAACAGAGACGCCCCGAGAATTAGGTATTACGTAGCAAGAGGGCGAGAGGCGAGGCAAGGGTTTGGCGCAAGCCATGATCCCCACTTGGGGGCAGTAAGAGAAAAAAAAAAAAAAAAACAAGGTCGTCGACAAGCGCCGAAGAAAGAAACAAAAATAAAATTGCTATGCTGATGGCGGCATTCTCTCGAGGTTCTGGTTCGAGAGGGGGGGGAGCTGATGTAGGCGATGATGCAGAGCGTTGTCGTCGGTGATGTCGTCTCAGTCGCTGCAGACAAGTCAGTACAATCATGTGCAGAGCCGTGATAGGCCAGGGCATTATAGGACAGGACAGGTGGACGGGCAGAAACTGGAGATGCCGAAAGGGGACAAGCTTGGGTCGATGGGCTCTATTTGTGGGTCTTGGTCCGACGTCGGAAGCCATGTCGGCTGACCTGTCCGACACTCGTGGTTTAGTACTGAGGTCTGGACCTCGCAAAGCAACGCCCATCACGATGCTGCTGGCTTTCCCCCCCTCGAGGACGACGACGGAGATCACGATTTGTCCACGAAACGGCCAATTTCGGAACCAGCCCCCAATGGACCGAAAAGCTCAACTCGCTTCTTCCCCAGAATCGCGCCTCCTAGCCAGTCCACACAACCCCGACGATGAAACCCCCCCCCCCGCGTCTTTGGCCACAAACGCCTTCCAAGTCATTCTGCTCAGCCGCAGCAGCATTTGATGCCCACTCCAATGCAAGTGGCAAAAACCAATCAATATTGTCTGTGCCAAGGTGCTGTAATGTCTCGCCAAGTCGACCTTTGCCCAATCGATCGGCTCCTGGCCAGCCACGACCGCACTGCGCCCTGTGCCAGCAACCTCTTTTCTACGGGCGTCCATCACCATCCCGATCAGACTGTAGAGGCATGTCGTTTTGTGATTTACTATCAATTTCTCTACCTCTCCTTTTAAATGCTATGGATATCATTTTGTAGTCCGGCCAATGCTCGCTCATAAATCATGAATGCCGTCATCTCTTTTCCTCCTCAAGCACGCTTTCGACCGGGTCTCCTCGGCTGGCCTTCGCAGCCTGGGTACTACTCTCACAGACCAGAGTCTCTCGTCATCACCTCATCCCCAGGCTGAGACATAGTCGGTGCCACACTTCTCCGCGCAGCGCCTCTGCCATGTGCCGTGTGCGTTCCACCGCGCCGCGGTTTTCCACTGCCCGTCGGTGGAGGTATCCCACGCACTCGCCCACCGAGCCCCAGGTGATGCACTTGTACGGCGCCGGTGCCGATACCTTGGTTGTCATCTTGCCCGCCGTCTTCTCCGTCGGCTCGCGCGCCTTCTCGTACCGCTGAATCAGCTCGCAGCCAAGCTCGTCTGCCATGCCCGCGACCTGCGCGCATTCAAGCCCGCACGTCTTCAGGCCTTCATCGACGCGTGCACGATGCGTCCTGGTTGCCTTGGCGGTGCTCTCGGCGTTGTGCGTGGCCAGCATCAGCCTGGCCTGCGGGAAGGATGACAGCTCCTTCTCATTCTTCGCCATGCTCTCGGGCAGTCGTTGACTGATGAGTCGATCCGCAATATCATCGTAGCACGCATCAGTATCATCCTTGGTGTCGTGCACAACAGACCGTTTCTCATGCTCTATATAAGCCCCGCGGACCAGCTTAATCCCAAGCGTCCAGCCCTCGACGGCGGCAGCGGCAATGTGACGGTCAGCCACGGCGCGGGACCCCTTGAGGTAGGCCTGAATCGTGTTGTACACCAGAACCTGTCCCTCGGCGCGGCCGCTGCCCGTGTTCCACCGGCGCATCATCTCGATCGCCCAGTCGTCGATGCCGTGCTGCACAGACTGCTGCTCCGCGTCGAACCACACGCGCACTCCTCGCTCCTTGGCTCCCGCGCACAGCGCCGTGAGAGCCTCGTCGACGACTGCCGGCATGGTCGCGCGGGCCTGCAAAGCATCCACCACCACCGGCCCCGCTCCCGTCAGCTTCAGCGCGAGGATATCGCCAGACTGGAGCATGTCGAGGGTGGCAAGCGAGCTGTCCCGCCACGACTCAACCATATCATGGTGCTCCTTGCTGTGCTGGCGGCTGCTCTGCTGTTGTGCCGTCGGCGATGTGTTGCAAGCGACAATCTCCTTGGCAAAGGTGAGGATGACGCCCTTGTATCCAAGAGTCTTGAAGGCGCGGAGCGTCCTCGCCACCTCGGCCTTGTTTGTGCCGGCGCAGAACTGATCGTACACGATGCCGCGAATCAGCTTGCTGAGAACCGGGTTGGCGTCTGGGTCTAAGAGGGCCGACTTGGGCTGCGTGACGAGACCGAGGGCGGCGATGGACGGCCTGATCAGCCTGGGCGAGCACATGAGCGTCGTCAGGACGGCAGATCGCAGCAGTGTGAACAACGGCAGACGGGAGAGTGCTGTGCTCGTAGGGATGGGAGTAGGCGCGGCGACGGGAGTGCCAGCAGCGACCGAGGTGCTGCTGGCACTGCTGAGGTGCCGCACGCCGTGATGCTGTCTCGGTGAAGCATATCTAGTGAGAGGCCGGATCGCGTGTTTGCGTAGAAGAGTAGTTGTAGGTGAAAGTGTCGACATTATGCTCATCCGAAAGCGAGGAAACTTTTCATGATTTACAGAAAAGCTCAATAATGCGCAAGGATGTCGCTCGAAACAATTTCTTGAAATTTAAAGAAAACAAATAAAGCAAGAGGAAAGAGACTCTTATCCACACGAAGGGAAGACTGCGGTCTCTTCAAATAGCATCTGCCATCTCAGATACCCGCCTGTCTCGGCCGTAGTACATCTGATGAATCTGTAGTCGGAGCCACTGTCCGGGCCCGATGTCGCCTCGATCGTGGCAACTTTCGCCCTGCCCGACTTACACACTTCTGACGCAGTCAACCTCCCCCCTTCCCTTCCTCTTTGTCTCGTGGCCCCGACTCTCCACCAGAGCTGCTTGCTCCCGTCCCCCTCCCCCCTTGTCGCGGGAAGTAAGAAGATGCACAAGGTGGATTGGAAGGGCACGAGCGACCAACGGCACAATAACACGCAGCACCCTGTTTCTCGAGGCACGGCCCTCTGAACCCCCATACCTATGCTTTGTTCTCACGATACCGAAAAGAAAAAAATCAAAAAAAAAAATCTTCTTTTTTCTAATTGTTCTTATCTCTTGTGCCCTCATGCTACGTGTTGAATTGCGGACGGGAGAGCCTTGACGCACCCCACGATAACGCCCCCCTTTCTCGTTGTGCGACGCTTTTTTTACCTGCTGTTATTTATATGAATATGAGACACTGGACAGCAGAGGCGGACGTAACATGACAGACACGGCAATTCAGCCAGCCCGACCCTTGAGCACAGACTTGAGGGCGGGAAACGAAAAAGGGGATATCTGTCCAAGGCGGTAAGCAAATGACGGCTCTTACTTCAGCCGTCATTGATTAGGCTGGCATGCCGTGTACTTGGTCAGACGGGAATAGCTCTTTGGGTGGGAAATCGACAGCCCGCGTAATGGTGACTTGACGAGAACACGGGCTGAGCCTGCCGGAACGGCTGGCCCTTCCTCGCAACCTAGATTTACATCATCCCGGGCTTTTGTGGTGAGACATGAGCACGCGCGTGTTTCACGTTTATGCAGCGTCTACGTCATAAGGCCTGGCAGACTTACGTGACCATTCTTCTTTTTTTCTTTTTGCTTTCCCGACTTCACCACAGCAGGAAAATCGCCTGTGGAAGTCCCGACGGGCCGTACCGGGGGGGGGGGGGTTTGGCCCTCCTTGATAGAACGCTGAGAGAGGGCTGTGGGCGAGTTTCTCAAGATGCAGAAGGAGATTTTCTGCTCCTTGTCCCGCCCTTTGTTCAGACCCTGCTCGTTCTTTGGTACCCCCGCGTGTTCCGTCCCGGGCGAGATGCAGAGAAAAATCTTCACTCATTTGTCTCGTCCTTTGTTCAGACTCTGCTTGCGCCGCGTGTGTCCGTCTCGCGGGAGATGCAGGTCCGACGCACAAACCGCGTTATGGTCTTTGTCATTGCATTGCTCGGTGGATCTAATAAGTTTCTTCTTCCCATTTTTCAATAAAAAAGACAAGGGCGGAAGGAAAACAAAAAGTGATTTATAAGGCACACTGCCATAGATATGTGACACAGCCGTAAGTGCGTGTGTGCATCTTGAACCGCCGAGCTTGACACTCTTCACAAACAAAGCCAGGAAAAAAGGGAAAAAAAAAAAGGTATAGTAAGCATAAGCCTATGTAATCATTCTCTCTTTATGACAACGCATTCGGTCAAGTACGAGAAGTGGCGGAACAGACGGCCACGTCATGCAAAGGCATCACATCCCGCGCTCTCTCGTCGAAGTTGTCGATGGCTGGAACAGGTGCGGCAAGTCCACTTTGTGATACTCGGGACTGAAAGGCAAGGTCCGCTTCTTTCTGAGGAAAAAAAAATGCATATGTGAAAGGGTTTCTGTTATCATCTGCCGGGTGATCCATCGTTGACGTCTCTGCGAAGAATACTCATCTCTGTTCCGCTCATACTTCCGACTTTCGACGGGTGGGTTCTGAGTATAGCAAGCAGCTGGAGTCGTCGTCCTCGAGAGGAGAGCTGTGCAGTCAATAGAGAACCTGTATTGATGGCTTTCGAACGGAGTGGCCCGTGTTGTGCAAAGTCTTCACCGACATACACCATCATCATTACCTTGTTTACCTTTCATGTCGTCACAAAGAGATAAAGCGAGAGCTACTAATGGTGTCCCAAGTCGACCTGATTTTTCCAATTCCAACCTGCCCTTGTTGGCATAACCATCCAGACACCCTGTCAACGCTAGATTGCCGACGATTCACTCATCTTAATGCCATGACCAGCATACTCTAACCACTGCGCCACTTCACCCCCCTCTCATTGGCCATGAACCCATTGATACCCAACGACAGACAGGCATCGCGCTTCACCTGCATGACCTGAGGCCACCAGGAACTCATCACATCTGGTAAAATTACTGCTCCGTCCCACTCCTAGTCGTCGCTATACGGCGCGGCTACCGAGATGCGCTCCTCTTTTTCGCGTGTTTGTTTCTCATTTGCCGAAACCGGCGGAGACAGTTTCTCTTACAATACTTCGACATGGTGTGGATCATAAAAGGAAGAGAAGATGCAGGGATGACCATGATCAAGAGAAAGGCAGGGGGGGGGGGCCACGATCCATGGCTGCGAGTGCCATTTTCAAAGCCGGAATGGTAGCTCTCTCAGTAAATGTGAGACTCGTCCCCTCTTCTTGATTTTCCAGTAACCCCGGCCCCCGCACACGCGAGAAGCATGTCTTCCGCCCCGGCAGATACTTGATGTTTTCTGCTCTCACGCCACAGGAGGGCGCGTCAACGAGCTGACCTGTTGTGTATTTCTTTTTTAAACCGTCGAGGATGGAGATAACCTGCTTGCGTCGTGAGACTGTACGGCACTTGCCGATGCAAAGTCCAGCGATGGCGACGACTACATGTGAAATCCAATGCGGCAGCAAGCCTGTCGAGCCGAGAGCTCCGAATCGGCCTCTCATCCCGCTCAGCCCTCAGCTCTCCGAGGATGACGAGCTAACATGTTCTCGGTCACAAGTCACAACGCGTCGCCTCAGCCCGAGCCGTGTGGTGAGAGCCCATATCGGCGGGACGATGCGCAGCCTCCTCCTCCTCCTCCTTCCATGCCGGCGATACCCATAACTTCCTAGTTTGCATAATTCTTCTTATCTTTACCATCTTTCTCACAGAGAAAGAGAGAGAGAGAGAGAGAGAGAGAGAGAGAGAGAGAGAGAGATTACATGCATGACAGGGAGGGAAAGGCCCCGATTTCTAAGCAGCAAGAAATAATAACAAAAATCTTTCAAGACCCGACACTCTGGTTGAACCTTGTCCCCATGTCAGCCTTGCAACCCCCATGCGGTGACTGGCCGACCTTGCAAAAATAAACCACCCTCTCCCCCTTATTTTTAATTTACCCGTGTGTGCCGTGCCCTTGTTTTTCTTGTTTTCTTGCTTGCATGGGCAATTTCCCACAGAGCCGGGATATGTGATGGAAATATGATCTGCATAAACTGATGGGAATGCCGAAAAAAGAAAAAGAAAAAAAGGGCTGATGGAGGGCGCGGGCAGGTTATTGGTCTGTGTGTAGAGAAACCAACAGATTATCGGATGCGAGGCAAGGTCTGAGGCTAGAATATAACTACAAAACTATAACACATATATATATCAGAAACCACCAACAGGCAAGCCACAGTACGCTTGTGCAGGCGCCGGATCTACAGCATGAGGGGAGGACTGAGGGACGACCAGACTGCTGGGATCATGGTTCTCGCAAAGTCGCGCACGGCTATTGCCATTCTCTTTAGTCCCCAAGCCACAAGATGGACCGAGTTTTTTTTTTTTCCTCTTCGTCCTCGTGGCTCTGAGATTGCCGCAAGCAGGGGAGAGATGCACTCTTTCCATGATGAGCCCTGGTCATTTTAATCTTGGACAAACCAGCAAATTACTCGTCTACTCGGCAGCACCAAGGCAAGGCTGCGCGACTCCACGCACAAGGTTTTTTTTTTTAAATAACATATAAGCTCTATTCTTCAAATCTAGGACTATTAGAAGAAAAGCCAATCCCTGCTGTTCCTCGTCTGAAACGCTTCTTCTTCCCAGACGAAAGGCCGTTTTTCGTAAAGGCCCTGCGCATCACCGCCTCGTCCGAGACATGTCGGCCAGCCCGCAACAAGAAGAGAAGAAAAAAAAAATCTAACCTTGTTTTTTTCTTTTTCAAAAGCCAAACAGGTAACGGCCGATAGCGTCCTTCTAGTTTGCGGGGGGTCCTCCTGTCTATGCGACGGTCAAGGGCAGGGAGCGGAGGACAGCTGAATCTCTTCAGAGAGCCAACAGCGACAGCCCGTCGGCCGAAGGATTCAACGCGCATCGTTCTCATCGTACTTGTCGCAGGCGATTGAGCCCAAACTTCTTCAGTTATTAGGTCACTACGACGCTGCTCTGCCCAGTGAATCTGAATCCCCCCCCCCCCCACCCTTGTCTAGTCGTCAAGCTCTCTCTCTCTCATCATGGCCTAAACTTCATCCCCCCTTGCCAGCTGAGAAGTCAGGCCTTCCTCACCGGGTCATAGATCGCCCAGGCACTTGTCTAACCGATACAGGCGAGAGAGAAGGGCCAAAAGAAAAAAAAAAGCCCCTCCCCTTTCTACGCCGCCCGCAAGCGCCCGCCGAGCAGTCTGGAGAATACGCTCAGAGTGACTGAAAACGTCAGACAGAGACACACTTGGCATCTGAAACTCTCAACCCCAGGTCGGCGCCAGGCAATTGGAGGAAAAAGATCTATGCCCGCCCGCCCGCGCCTCACGTGGGTGAGTGGTGACGAAGAGGGTTGCAGCCACCATGTTCTTTTTCCCCTTGTCACATAGCTGCTAGATTCAGCTGAACGAGTCAGTTTGAAACACTTCAAGAAAAGCTTGTCTACTGGAACAAGCTTTTTTTTTTTTTCCCTCCTCTTCTTTTACCTTTTTACAAAGTGGCCTCCCCCCTCATCTAGTCCAAGTCCAGTCTAGAAAGATGATCCTCCATTCCCCTTGCAAAGTGAAGCACGCCAATTGACCAGGGTTCCAGAAGAGGGGATTGGGGGGGGGGGGATGATGAACGATGAAATAAATAAATAAAATTATATTATAATTCTTCTGCTTCTTCGGCAACCCGTGAATCGACTAGTTAATCTGGACTAATAAATGGTTTTGGGTCTTAGACTGGCCGCTCTTTTCTGGCGACAATCTTCACCCCGTCCTGCCCGTATACTACGCCCAATCAGGGGATGGGAGGGTTTTGTGGCTGAAAGGATAGCCTTTGAGAGAAAGGTAGAAAAGAGTATGGCCCGGTAGAGAGAGAGAGAGAGAGGAATGTGAAGAGGGGACCGGATTTATAATTGAACAAGCCCGCTTACCTCCCGCGGCGCCTATGTATTCTTTATTTCTTTCTGTGTTGCCCAGGTTCTGCGTCGATTCGGACGCAACTCTTCTGAATGCTTCGGCGGAGGGCATCGTGCTCCTGAAGCTCCCGTCTCTCTTGTTTTATTCCTCTCGACGTCCTTTTCACGTACGATTATTCCGAAAAAAAAAATACTCCAGCAAGTCAACGTCTATTCTTACTCTCTTTACGTTGTTTTTTCACATCATCTTGTGACGAGAACCGCCAAAGTTGCGAAGGGGTATTCACGACCAACAGCCGCCTCATCGCAACCTACAAAAAAAAAGGCGACACGATAAACTTTCTTCTATTTCTTCTTTATTTTCTTTGGTGGGAAAGAGAAAAAGAAAAAGAAAACCAAACGTATCTTTCCCTCTCTCCATGGACACAAAGACCCGGTACACATCCCGGGATACACAACAACATTCTTTTCTCACGACTACTCGTCTCCGACCAACACCATGTTCAAATCATACGGCCTCCATAACCACACCGTCGCCACCGAGATGCCCGACTCCCCCGTCTCCGCCCACTGGCGACTCACCATGCCCGCCGTCTCCCTCACTTTCGGCATCCTCGCCTCCGCCGTCTTCGCCCTGCGCGTATACGCCTCCCGCTTCGCCGCCTTCAAGATCCGCGCCGAGGACGTGCTCATGGGCCTCTCCGTCATGCTCATGTGGGGGACCGTCGCGTCCGTTCTCCTAAGTACGTTTCCACCACAATCTCGGAGCTTTCCAAGACTTTACTCTCTCTCTCTCTGAAAGACACCCGGGGCTAACAAAAAGTACACACAGAGGCATACAATGGTATAGGACTGCGCGGGTGGGAAATCCCCGTTGAGCGACGGCAAAAGCTCGAATTCGTACGTATATATATACCCAGCTGTGTTTTGATAATACCTTGGTGATTTATCAACGCTGACATGACATCCCGCGCTGTAAAGGGCTCCTGGCTCATACCCAAGTTCTGGGCCGCCTCCACGGCGCTCTGCAAAATCGCCATCATCCTCTTCCTCCGCCGCGTCGTCGGCTTCACCCGCACCGTCAGGGGCATCCTCATCGGCGTCATGGCCGTCACCGTCGTCTGGGCCCTCGCCGGCATCTTCTTCACCACCTTCGTCTGCAGCCCCGTCTCCTACTACTGGGACCAGTCCAGTGGCAAGGGCCGCTGCCTCAGCCCCGTCTCCTACAAGCACGGCAACATGGTCCTCGCCGGCGTCGGCATGGTCACCGACATTGTCATCTTTGTCATTCCCATGCCCACCCTCTGGAGGTCCAAGATGCGCAAGAAGCAAAAGATTGCCATGACGGCCGTCTTTGGCATCGGCTTCATGTGAGTGGTTTACGCCTCTCGTCTTCCGTCTATCATGACGTAACAATAGCTAATTGGTTTGCAGTGTCTGTATATTTAGTGTACTACGACTCGTACAATTCTTCTATTTTGACTTCAAGTATCTTTCTAGTATGAAACCTTCTGCCCCACTGGCCGAGAGTCCAGTCCATCTTGCTAACAGTAAAACAGTCTCGAGCAGCCTCGAAGGCATCTGGACGGTGCTGGAAAACGAACTTGCCGTCATCTGTGGCTGCGCACCACAGCTTGCGCCGCTCTTCCGGAGTCTACGGTCTGGCACCAAAGTCTCCGGCTACGCAGGCATGTACGACACGTCAAGGCTCGGCCATCACATCACCATGAGCGTCATCAAGACGACAGTCAGCGGTATGCCGGGTGCTGGAGAAGTGATGCCCGGCCTGCGGCAGGTCATGAAGGACGGGAGGAGCTCCTCAGAGGTCGAGCTCAAGGGAATCGAGGTCCACACGGCCATCAATCAGGAAGTTTCGGCAGATATGCGGCATAACGACTCGGAACGTTCATCAACGGCAGTGGAAAGCGGGAGGTATACGCGCATCTAGGCATTTGCATTTTTCTTTCTCGACGTGGTTTGTGTTTTGATAGCGAGCATGGCGAAGTGGTTGGGTGTCTTTTTATGCGCACATATATCCCCCTTTGGTGACTAGAATCCAGTCGCTGCGAAGCGATCATTTCAGACATGTTTCATTTATTCATGAAAAATAAGATGATGACCGAAGCAGTCAGCTGCTCGGCTTGTGTTGGTCAATCGGTGTTTTCTGGATTATCAATTTTCTGCGCCGGGCTGCAACCCTTTATCTTGCTCCGCCCATTCAAACGCTGTGACCGATGATTAGTGCCTAGGCAGCTCTATATGTCGCATATTGCGCAACAGCTACTCACCTTGTCGACACATTGGACATTGGCCTTTAGAGGTATCTTGCTTAATCCACCTCATGATGCAATGCTAGCAGTGAATCGGTCAGAAAAGCTTGGCGCTACGTATCAGCAGAGGGTAGAAGTCCGAACCATATGAAAATCATGCCCGCATTTGCCTGATACTACGATTTTGTTAGCACAATCATACAGATACACCTCGTAGCAAGAGGCTCCCTACGTAGTGCGCAGTCGTCGCCAGGATATCTGCATTCGGGACATGTGCCGTCGAAATGGACTTGGCAGATGCCGCAGACATCGTCTTCGGGTATGTCCCATCGCCAGGTCGCGACCGAATTCCACTCCTTGATGGTGACTTTCATGGTCGGCTATTTGCCTGGCAGCGAGTGACGATTGTTAGTTTGGCGTTTGTTGTCTCAGCGGCTAACCCGCGCTGTTGGTCCTGCGCTGTTGAATCCGCGTTCTGCTGGCTGGGGAGCCAGTCGGGGGATCCGAGCCTGATGGCACCCACCCAATCAGCGACGGGAGCTGAGCAGGCCAGACGCGCGCGATATTGCGTGTCGAGTCGATCGTGATGCGGCAGAGCAGATGGATGGTGGTGAGCTGCGGTAACTGGCTCTCGGATGGGCTTCAGTGGGCTCCAGACGCATGACCCCGTGTTACAGCGCTGGCGTGGATAGAGTTAGCGCTGGCTGCACATGCTCCTAGCGGTCGAGCGGCCTAAGATGGCCTGCCACGGCACTGGAGCCTCGCTGCCGTCCCAGGCTCGTCACTCGCTGGCCCACTATAGCCCACTACAGGTTGCTGGTCCGAGCTCCTCAACGACGACTCCAAGCTTCCCCGCTGATGCTTCGGCCGTCGTCCTATGCCATCATAAGTTCCTATCGCTATTATATATACCGGACTGCAAAGCAAAAGTTCTTGTTACTCACGCGGCCGTAACGCGTCGTGCTCGACTGCTCTTCTCCTATCAGTGACTCACAGCTGGCACATTTTTCGCCACTGACCCGTACGGCACACGTCTCAGCCATTCCCGTCCGACACCGGCCCTTCCGCACACAGCTCTTGCCCCTGATATCCGTCAACCTGCCCCCTCTCCCTGGCAAACAGAGGCCAGACCTTGCCTCTGGCCATGGCTCTCCTGGCCGTTGGTAGGACTGCTCGGAACAGTCTGCTCTCCACGGCTCGATTCGCGAGCATGGCCGCCGGCCGTCGCGGTTTCTCCTCGTACCTCGTCACGCCAAAGGAGCTGCACGAGGCGCTTCAAAAGAACCCCCCTTCGCGCATCAGTACGGAGTCCCGCGTCATACCGCTCTGCGCCTCGTGGTTTCTGCCCAATGATGAGCGTACCGGTATCCAGGTCTTTCGGGAACATCGCATACCCAAGGCCCGCTTCTTTGACCTCGACAAGGCCATTGACAAACGCAGCCCCTACCCGCACATGCTTCCCAACGCCAAGGGCTTCGCTGGCGCCATGAGCGAGCTGGGCATCCGCAAGGAGGACGTTGTCGTCGTGTACGACACAAAGGAGCTTGGCATCTTTTCCGCGCCCCGTGTTGGCTGGACACTCAAGATCTTTGGCCATCAAAACGTGCACATCCTCAACAACTTCAAGTTATGGATGGAACAAGGCTACCCCACAGAGTCAGGGGAGCTCTACAGCGTCGAGTGCTGCACCTACCCGATTCCGGAGCTGGATGAGTCCAAGGTCGCCAGCTTTGAACAGGTGCGGGAGGTTGCACTGAATCACGGCAAAGAGGGCGCCGAGACTGTGCAGATTCTAGATGCGCGTCCAGGTGGACGATTCACAGGGAAGGCGCCGGAACCGCGAGAGGGCCTTTCTTCCGGACACATGCCTGGTTCCGTCAGCCTGCCATTCTGCGAGCTGCTAGACCCCCAAACCAAGGCGTACCCTTCGCCGGAGAAGCTGAAGAGCATCCTGGCGGACAAAGGTGTCGACCCAAGCAGGCCCATTATCTCCAGTTGCGGAACAGGAGTGACGGCCTGCGTCATCGAGACGGCTCTCGAAGTTGCCAACTACGGCCCCTCGGCATCGCGCAAAGTGTATGACGGCAGCTGGACGTACGTATATGAGCTGACTGCGCATATTGCAAATACTAACAAGTTCTGTAGTGAGTGGGCACAGCGCGTGCAGCCAGACGAGCATTTGATTCACAAGTCGGAGTAGAATCGAATAATGCGGGCTGTCAGACAGCCAGGATACCCTCTATCGTTATGTTCTTGCGCAATGTCTGTAATATAGTGTTTTGTTGCTACGTACAATCTCCACCAATTGACCGGACCGCAATTTCAAGGCGTTTGCATATACCAGGCTAGTAAACGGTGTTCAGCCAACTGCAATGCCTGTCTAATCCTATGGCCAATCCAAGTATTGAAGGATTCAGTTCGTCGATACGTAGATATATATACATGTTCTTATCGATTAGGAACCGTTGGACCGTTTGGACGGTACAGTAGGTTGGTGGTTGGTCGGCGGGTCCCGTCTACGAAATTGACACCTCAATCCTCGGGCATCAAGACCTATACCCCCACAGGCAGATCCGTATCCACCTCAATTGTTAGGGCTCGCCTAGCATTTTCCGCACCACTGCAGGACAAGGGGGAAAATTAACTGGGACAACCACCCAATTGAGTCTGTCGGCCATTGCCAGACGACCCCCCCCGCCAAACCGAAGCGAAAAAAGAGAAGCTCCCCCATCGCCAACCTCGTTCCGCGCTGCAATCAACAAGCCAGGATTCTTTCCACGCCCTCCAACCCACCCTTCCTAAAAAAACAAACAACCGATATAACCATGGCTGATCGTGGACGTGGCGGCGGCTTCGGAGGCCGAGGCGGCGAGCGCCGTGGTCGTGGTCGCGGCCGTGGTCGTCGCGGCGGCAAGTCTGAGGAGAAGGAGTGGCAGCCCGTCACCAAGCTCGGCCGTCTCGTAAAGGCCGGCAAGATCAACAGCATGGAGGAGATTTACCTGCACTCGCTGCCCATCAAGGAGTACCAGATTGTGGACCACTTCCTCAAGGACTCCCTCAAGGACGAGGTCATGAAGGTACGCCGACTTTTCTACCCGCACGAGGAATCACAATCGCGACAATCGATGAATTGTGTTGGGGGGGGG